>SJXQ01012991.1:0-162693 GCA_006408695.1 Aepyceros melampus | reverse complement strand
TGGGAAATATATATATATATATATATATATATATTTAGCTACACTTCATGGCTTGTGGGATCTTAGTTCCCCAACCAGGGATCTAACCCTGGCTACCATAGTGAAAGTGCCGAGTCCTAACCACTGGATCATCAGGGAACTCTCCTATGCAGCTCTTTCCTTACACGCATGGTCAGTAGGAAATGTTACTAGATTCAGAATTGGAAGACTTGGACTATGATACAAATCTATCAGAAAGTTGACAGGTACCTACCTGGACTGCTTTAAGATGTTCACTGTGTCTGGACTGCCTGGGGGAAATTATAGGCTTGGAAATGACACATTACCAGAATTAGGAAAGAATTAGGTAAGCGAGAATGACTACTTGTTGTAATGAGAAGGATTAGGATGTGAAGTTGAAGGAGGGAGAAAAGGAAATTGTTAGGAGTAATGTCAGTAATTTGTCAGATAAAATCTCAAGTTTTTGAATGTGAGGATGTTAGTATTCCATTGGATGTCCTTTTGATTGTAAGCTGCTTGTGTTTTCTTTCTAGGGTTGACAACTTTGGTTTGGGCCTTTTACTTCGATCCAAGCAGATAAAACGCATGGTCTCTTCCTATGTGGGAGAAAATGCAGAATTTGAACGACAGTATTTATCTGGTGAATTAGAAGTAGAGCTGACACCCCAGGTAAAAAAAAAAATAATAAAAACTTATTTTGAAGTTTACCTTTTTCCTTCTAGAAATTTCATTGTGTAAGAGAGGTAAGATAGAATGCTCTTTTGCCAAACCAAGAAAACTTGTTTATAAGTCACACCTCTTGACTGCTAGAGGACTAATGTTTTGTTGCTATGCACTGTAAAAGAAGGTATTTCTAGTGAAAATATCCAGGCTTTAGGATAAAATGTTAAATTTGGCACTGGAATGTGTATTTCACTGCGGCATGCAAAAGCACTTGCTGAAATGTTTGAAGACTGTCCTAAAAGTCAACTCCTACTAATCATAGAATTAGAAATTTGTGTAGAATCTGGTCTCGCTGAGATGTATCAGGAAAAGAAGCCCATGGAGTGGAGTAAAACTGTCTGCATCACAGACTAAATGCTGGGGTCACAGCCAGGTTTCCAGGGAAGTGAAACAAAGGAAGCAATGACTGCAGTTAATCTAGCAAGTTTCCACTCACTTTGTTTACCATTTCCTTTCCTGTCTCATTGAAAAGTTTGTCATTGAGGAACCTTTTTGGCCAATCCAATATAGTTAAAGGTCCCAGTTCAAGTAGACCCTTGTTTTCAGGTTGGGACAATATTAAACTCACCATTGTTAATATCCAAGCCTATTCTCACTACTGGTTAGTCAGGCAGTTATCTAATCTGAATATGATGCACTTATCTCACATACTAGCAAAGTAATGCTCAAAATTCTCTAAGCAAGGCTTCAACAATACATGAACCATGAAATTCCAGATGTTCAAGCTGGTTTTAGAAAAGGCAGAGGAACCAGAGATCAAATTGCCAACATCCCCTAGATCATTGAAAAAGCAGGAGATTTCCAGAAAAACATCCATTTCTGCCTTATTGACTATGCCAAAGCCTTTAACTGTGTGGATCACAATAAACTGTGGAAAATTCTGAAAGAGATGGGAATACCAGACCACCTGACCTGCCTATTGACAAACCTGTATGCAGGTCAAGAAGCAACAGTTAGAACTGGACACAGAACAACAGACTGGTTCCAAATAGGGAAAGTGAAAGTGAAGTCGCTCAGTCGTGTCCGACTCTTTGCGACCCCATGGACTATAGCCTACCAGACTCCTCTGTCCATGGGATTTTCCAGGCAATAGTACTGGAGTGGATTGCCATTTCCTTCTCCAGGGGATATTCCTTACCCAGGGATCGAACTCAAGTCTCCCACATTGTAGACAGACACTTAATCGTCTGAGCCACCAGGGAATAGGAAAAGGAGTACGTCAAGGCTGTATATTATCATCTTGCTTATTTAACTTATATGTAGAGTACATCATGAGAAACGCTGGACTGGATGAAGCACAAGCTGGAATCAAGATTGCTGGGAGAAATATCAAAACCTCAGATAAGCAGATGACACCACCCTTATGGCAGAAAGTGAAGAACTAAAGAGTCTTTTAGTGAAAGTGAAAGAGGAGAGTGAAAAAATTGGCTTAAAGCATTCAGAAAACAAAGATCATGGCATCTGGTCCCATCACTTCATGGCAAATAGATGGAGAAACAGTGGAAACAGTGGCTGACTTTATTTTGGGGGGCTCCAAAATCACTGCAGATGGTGACTACAGCCATGAAATAAAAAGATGCTTACTCCTTGGGAGAAAAGTTATGACCAACCTAGACAGCATATTAAAAAGCAGAGACATTACTTGCCAACAAAGGTCTGCCTAGTCAAGGCTATGATTTTTCCAGTGGTCATGTATGGATGTGAGAGTTGGACTACAAAGAAAGCTGAGCACTGAAGAATTGATGCTTTTGAACTGTGGTGTTGGAGAAGACTCTTGAGAGTCCCTTGGACTGCAAGGAGGTCCAACCAGTCCATCCTAAAGGAAATCAGTCCTGAATGTTCATTGGAAGGACTAATGTTGAAGCTGAAACTCCAGTACTTTGACCACCTGATGCGAAAAGCTGACTCATTTGAAAAGATCCTGATGCTGGGATAGATTGAAGGCAGGAGAAGGGGACAACAGAGGATGAGATGGTTAGATGGCATCACTGACTCAATGGACTTGAGTTTGGATAAACTCTGGGAGTTGGTGATAGACAGGGAGGCCTGGCGTTCTGCAGTCCATGGGGTCACAAGGAGTCAGACACGACTGAGCGACTGAACGGAACTGAACTGAACTGAATATGATGTAACTAGACCATAACAAGAGGTTTCATGTTAGGGGTCTTGTCTGCAAGTGTTTAGGGCCAGAGTTATTTCCCAGTAGGAAAACTGGGTGGAAAGGCAGGTGGTGGTGAGAGACAGCTGGGGAAATTAGATTTGAAATGACTAGTACCTAAAAGGGAGACAAAGTGATCAGAAGATGATACAAAGACATTTTTCCTAGAGCTGTTCCTACTCTGAAACAAAATTTGATTTCTCTTGGCTTTTTAAAAACCAGTTTAGCTGTATATTGTAGTCTTTGTTGTTGTATTTTTCCTTAATGAGATAATGTAATAGATAAAATACAAGAGAAGGTTTAGAATACATTCTAAATAACAAAATTTTGTGTTATTATTGTATAATCATGATATTGTTATTTATGATAAGATTCAGGCTGTACCTACATGTAGCACACAGTAAAACACGATATTTTATTGTATGTTTTCTAATGTATACAGTTAAAGTTATATACTTCAGATTTGAAAATTGATTTTAGAATGTTACAAATAGACTTGTAAAATATGTTGAGAAGCCAGTGGAGACATGGAAACCAAAAACATGAGTATACAGATAAGCAGTTCCATTACAAATTAAGGGTTAAAAATAGAGAGGTTGTTGTCTAGAGGAACAGTCATTGCTTTGCATTGATCTTCTAGCCTGCAGTGTCAGTGAGGTAGACCAATATGCACTGCTAGGGGTGGTTTAGATGGATAAACACCTAGAGAGCAGGGACCGTGTGGCTAAGTACTTGTGTCTGCAGACAGAAGTGTGCTTGATGGACTTTTGATGCAGTGTTGTTTGCTCACTTGTAGGGCACGCTTGCAGAGAGGATTCGTGCAGGTGGGGCTGGAGTTCCTGCATTTTACACCAGCACAGGGTATGGGACCCTGGTGCAAGAAGGGGGGGCACCGATCAAATACAACAAAGATGGCAGCATTGCCATTGCCAGTAAGCCGAGAGAGGTAAGACACACGGATTCCAGGTGGGTTCATTGGGTAAATAAGTATAAAATCATACCTGGGTGAGAATAAAACACATTCGTTCAGTAACATACATATGCTAGGTACAATTTCTAGCTAAAACTGAACACCTGCTAGTAATTAAAGTCACGTAGAGAAACCAGAATAAACAAATGAGAAGGAAAGAAACTAATCCATAGAAATGAGAGTCAAGATTAGTTTTATGGTAGGTTTTAAGAAATTTAGGAGTGTGTCTAATTGCTGATTGTGTTTATGGGAAAATAAAATACAGCTACTTTATTTAATACCATAATATGTATGATATTAAACCCTTCGTGTTCAGGCCTCTTCTGGATGTAATTGAAGAAGGAGAAAAAAGCTAAAGAAACCACAAATTTGTCTATAATCTTAAAAAGGAGAGAATGGTTATAAATATATAATATGAGCAGAATAAATACCAAGTTTATATTATCTTCTTTATCCTTCATTTTGTACACTGGACATATTTGAACCTTAGACTGAATAACTTAGTTTTATTTAAAGTGCTGAATAGGATGGAGTATCTTTATACTAAGTAACTTTCCTCAAACATTAGAAAATACTAGAAGTCTAGATATAGGTATTTGAGATATTCAGGAGCCAGTTTTTAAAATGACACAGACCAGTATTTCATTGCTGTATTTTTGGTATCTTTCCCTTCTCTCTGGCCACATGGATCATGAGAGTTAACAAAAGTCATGGACTTATCTCTAGAGAAGTGAGAACTTAGTATATCAAGGGATCTTGTCACCATTCTTCGTATAGGGATGTTAGCTGTGCCCCTTGGGGTTTTGAGGGAAGATAAACATCATTGCTCTCATCCCCTTGCTGTCCCGTGTTTGTCTCCAGCAGCATCCTTCATCTGGAGCTGTGCCTTTTCTGCTTAGGGTTACCTATATTGACTCAAAGCTTTTGCTAATGTTTTTTATGCTCTATCTTGCTTCTTGCCTAATTAGGTTTAAAATGTTTTTGCAAAGAAAAAGACAGGAACCCAATTGTTAAGATGGATCCTAGTTAATATAGATCAGGATAGCCAGCAAAATCTGGTGAATGCTTTGAGAACTTGCTAGAAGTTACATCATTAACTTATGCTATGAAAACAAAGGATAGACTAGAATCTGTCCTGAATGCCTGGGTTCATTTCAGCCTGGAGTCAGGTGTAGGCATCTAGCAGTTTTGTAATTTTGTCTGAATCCCGAGGAATACAACAGATAATCTCTAGGAATGATTCTTGTTAGCCAACTTTATTTTCCTTGATTTGGTGAAAAGAGGAAATGAGGGAATTCCTTGGGTTAGTCATAGTTATTTGAGGTCCTTCTGTTTGCCAAGCACTAGTCCAAATGTGGTGGAAAAAGGGATCCTTTAGGCCAAGTCCCCCTGTAGTGGGGGAACTGACAAAGAATGAAGAGACAAATGCCGAATGTAACAAATCAAGTAGGGCAAAGGCAGAGAGGGTGCTGAGTGGCCAGGAAGATGTGTTCCAGGCTGGGTCAGGGGAACCTCTCTGACAGGTGATGTTTGGTAGAGACCTGAATAAGATAGGAGAATGAGCCGGGTGAAGATTGTAGGCTGTGCTTTAGTCAGAAGAAAGAGGAAGGACATGGTCCTTGGCAGACTTGCCGAGAGTGTGCAGCAGCAGGGCGATGAGACTGGAACAGAGTGTATGAGGCAGAGAGTGGTAGGATTAGAGATTGAAGAGAGGCAGGAGCCAGGTCTCATGAACTTTGACTTCCCTGGGTGTGGTGAGGGGTTGAGAGTGTTGAATAGAAGTGGGAGAGTGATGGGATCTGAGCTACATTTTGGAAAGATCACTGTGGCTTTTGGGAGTAGGTTTTTTGTCGAAGACCCAGAAGCAGAAGCAGCAAGAGAGATGAGGGGCTACTGTATTAATACTAATCCAGTTGGAAGTAGAAGGCGGTTTAGATTGAGGTGGTAACAGTGGAATTTGTGAGAAGTGGTTGCAGTTGGGAAATACACTGACAGTAGAGCCAACACAATTTACTGAGTAAGAAAAGACACAAATCAAGCATGCTGCTTACTGAGATGGGCCAAGTATGAGAATTAACGAGGAGCTCTTTCTGGACTTGAAGTGTTTAAGAGATTCATTGGCCTCCAAGAGGAGCTACTCAGTAGGCTTTAGGTCAGCTCAGGGAGGGTGGAGAGCTGGGATAGGAACTTTGGAGGCATCAGCAAGTGAAATTCGCTCAGTCATGTCTGACTCTTTGCAACCCCATGGACTATATAGTCCACGGAATTCTCCAGGCCAGAATACTGGAGTGGGAGTCTTGCCCTTCTCCAGGGGATCTTCCCAACCCAGGGGTTGCACCCAGGTCTCCTGCATTGCAGGCGTGTTCTTTACCAACTGAGCCACCAGGGAAGCCCAAGAATATTGGAATGGGTAGCCTATCCCAACCCAGAAATTATCAGCATGTGGTGTTTAAAACTATGAGACTTGAGTGACGAGGGCTGGAGTGCAAAGAACACCTCTTTTGCATTTAAGAGTTTAGAAGAGGCCTGGCATTTAAAGATTGAAAAGAGGAAAAGAAGCAGTGAATAAAATGAGAGTGTCCAGTGAGTAAAGAGGAGATCCAGGGGAGGTGGTTTGGAAGATGGAAACTTTTCCAAAGCAAGGAGTGATCAACTGTGTCAGAGAGTGAAGGAGTTGAGTAGTAGGACTGGAAGTTGACCACTGCAGTTGAAAATGTGGAGGTCATTGGTGACCTTAAAGGGTGATTTTTTTGGAACAGAGGATTTTTCTGGAATGGTGAAAATTTGAATGGAGTGGATTCAAGAAAGGATGGAAAGATGAGATTGTGGAGACTGTGAAATGAGTGACTCAAGTGAGTATAATAGCTAGTTTGACAAAACCAATTCTGTCCCTGTTTTTAAATTTTAAAATAGCTAACACTTAGCAACTGCTGATGTGTAACCCCTTCAGGAAGTTATATAATTGGAATAGAAAAAAAATGCCAGTGTTTTTACTTTGCCCTGAGTTGGCATATATTCACATGTGTTTTTCTAGGTCTGCATGGAAAAGACTCAACTATCATCATTAGTGATGACTGAAATTCATAAGACTTAAAAAAACTAAGGCAGGAGAAGAAGGGGACAACAGAGGATACTATGGTTGGATGGCATCACTGACTCGATGGACATGAGTTTGTGCAAGCTCCATGAATTGGTGATGGACAGGGAAGCCTGGCGTGCAGCAGTCCATGGGGTCACAAAGAGTCAGACATGACTGAGTGACTGAACTGAAAAAACTATTGATGTGTATCTTACAAATATCCTTCATATAATTTACTAAGTTCATGTTAATATGATCCTCATTCATCTGTGATTCCCTAAATTCATTAATCTTTTCTGACATAATGTGTCATAATACCTTTAAGGAAACTGTTCTGTAAGAAATGATTTCTGTTTTAATGTAAATCAAAACTACAATGAAGTATCACCTCACACTGGTCAGAATGGCCATCATCAAAAAGTTTACAAATAATAAGTGCTGGAGAGACTGTGGAGAAAAGGGAACCTATACTGATGGTGGGAATATAAACTCTGGTGCAGCCAGAGTGGAAGACAGTCCCACTCCTGGGCATAAATGGAAAAGATAAAAACCCTAGTTGAAAGAGATATCAGCACCCTAGTGTTTTATAGCAGTATTATTTACAGTAGCCAAGAAACAGAAGCAACCTAAATGTCCATCGACAGGTGAATGGTTAAAGAAGATGTAGTACATATATACAATGGAATATTACTTATCCATAAAAATGAATTAATTCCATTTGCAGTAACATGGGTGGACCTAGAGATTATCATACTAAATGAAATCAGTCAAAGACAAAATATCATATGATATCACATATGTGGAAACTAAAAGATTGATGCAAGTGAATTTATTTACACAACAGGAATGGACTCACTGACATAGAAAACAGACTTATGGTTACCAACGGGTAAAGTGAGGGAGAAGGATAAGTTAGGTGTTTGGGATTAACATATACATACTATTATATAAAAATAAACAACAAGAACCTACTCTGTAACACAGGGGCTTTATTCAATATCTCATAATAACCTGTAATGGAAAAGAATCTGAAAAAATATAAATATGTATATGTATACATGTGCTGTGCTTAGTCATGTCTGACTCTTTGTGACCCCATGGACTGTAGCCCACCAGGCTCCTCTGTGCATGGGGATCCTCCAGGCAAAAATATTGGAGTAGGTTGCCATGTCCTCCTCCAGGGGATCTTCCCAACCTAGGGATAGAACCCAGACTTCCTGAATTGCAGGTGGATTCTTTACTGTCTGAGCCACCAGGGAGCCCAAGAATACTGGAGTGGGTAGCCAATCCCTTCTCCAGGGGAACTTCTCAGCCCAGGAATAGAACTGGGGTCACCTACACTGCAGGCAGATTCTTTACCAGCTGAGCTACCCAGAAATCCCATATATGTACACATATGGGATATCTGAATCCCATATCTGGGATTTGAATCACTTTGCTATACACCTGAAACTCATGCAATATTATAAATTAACTATAATTTTTAAAAGAGTTTATTTTTTTATTTTTTATTATTGTTTTTTAAAATTTTTATTTTTACTTTATTTTACTTTACAATACTGTATTGGTTTTGCCATACCTTGACATGAATCCGCCACGGGTGTACTTGAGTTCCCAATCCTGAACCCTCCTCTCACCTCCCACCCCATATCATCTCTCTGGATCATCCCCGTGCACCAGCCCCAAGCATCCTGTATCCTGTATCGAACATAGACTGGCGATTCGTTTCTTACATGATAGTATACATGTTTCATTGCCATTCTCCCAAATCATCCCACTCTCTCCCTCTCCCTCAGAGTCCAAAAGTCCGTTCTATACATCTGTGTCTCTTTTGCTGTCTCGCATACAGGGTTATCATTACCATCTTTCTAAATTCCATATATATATGTTAGTATCCTGTATTGCTGTTTTTCTTTCTGGCTTACTTCAAGAGTTTCTGTTTTTAAACCATAGTTTAAGAAAAGTATATGTACCCAAACTGTCTCTCAAAACTTTCTGTAAAACGCATGCAGTTTTTTCCACTAGGAGGCGCAGTAGGAATGAGAATGGACTTCAGCCTTCAAATGGCTTCCATCCCTTGTGGTGATGGGAGTGTAATGTTGATTTTGTTTCTTCTGTTTGTTTCAACTCCCAGAGCTAAGTCTCCATGAAGAAAAAGGGAACAAAATGCTACAGCATAGTTTTGCTTTATGCTTTTTCTCTCCATCTCTTCCATTTGGAGTAGAATTGAAAGTCAATTAACATACAAAAATCAATAGCCTTCCATTAGAATAGAATAAATATAATAGAATAAAATATAATAGTCACAGTAGCCATCAAAAACCATGAAGCACCTGTGAGTAAACTTAGGAAATATATACAGAACTTTTTGGGGGGGGGAATTATAAAACTATTGAAGGAGGTAAAAGAAGACTTTAAAAAATATAGGTCTATATTATGCTCACAGGTGGGATATGGCATATCAGTTCTCTCCAGATTGGTCTATAAATTCTAGGAATCCCAATTAAAATCTCAGCAGATGACTATGAATTAATTAGGAGAGAGGAATTGATTTTTATAACTATTTTAGGTAGGAAAATAATGCATTGCCCATTTCATGCAACTATATAGTTTTTTTCTAGAATGGAGGGAAACTGAAAGTGTTAGTCTCTCAGCCAGGTTGGATTCTTTGTGACCCTGTGGACTGTAGCCCGCTGGCTCTTCTGTCTGTGAATTTCTCCAGGTGAGAATACTGGAGTGGGTTGCTTTGCCCTCCTCCATGGGATCTTTTTGACCCAGGGATCAAACCCAGGTCTCCCACGTTGCAGGTGGATTTCCTACTGTCTGAGCCACCAAGGAGGCCATAGAGTGGAGGGAAAGAGGGGCCTTTTTCATGTCAGTATGTAACTTATTCTCAGAAATAATAAAGTGAGTGCTAACACATGCCGTCTATACCACAAGCATGAAGCATTTTCAATTCCTCAGAGTTACCAAGCTCTCCTACCACTGGGCCTTTGCACATGCTGCTCCCTTAGTTTCCTCTTCACCACTTTGAGTGAACCTTGGTCCAGGGGTCCCCAGCCTCCTGGATCTAATTCTTTGACCCAGGGATCAAACCCAGGTCTCCCACGTTGCAGGTGGATTTCCTACTGTCTGAGCCACCAAGGAGGCCATAGAGTGGAGGGAAAGAGGGGCCTTTTTCATGTCAGTATGTAACTTATTCTCAGAAATAATAAAGTGAGTGCTAACACATGCCGTCTATACCACAAGCATGAAGCATTTTCAATTCCTCAGAGTTACCAAGCTCTCCTACCACTGGGCCTTTGCACATGCTGCTCCCTTAGTTTCCTCTTCACCACTTTGAGTGAACCTTGGTCCAGGGGTCCCCAGCCTCCTGGATCTAATTCCTGATGATCTGAGGTGGAGCTGATGTAATGATAATAGAAATAAAGTACACAATAAATAAAATGCACTTGAATCATCCCCAAACTACCCTCCACACCCATTTAGTATGATAAAAAGTCTCAGTTTAGATCTTCTCCTTCTTGCCCTAACTAGGCTTGTATCCCTTTTATCTGTATCAGAGCAAGTGGGTCTTCCCAGGTGGCTCAGCAGCAAAGAACCCACCTGCCCCTGGGTTGGGAAGTTAATAGTTTAGTAATACACATAAGAAAATAAGTAAGTTACACTTAGACAAATAAGTAGTGGGGCTTCTCAGGTGACTCAGTGGTAAAGAATCTGCCTACCAATGCAGGAGACACAAGAGATGCAGGTTTGAGCTCTGGGTAGAGAAGGAAATGGCAACCTGCTCCAGTATTCTTACCTGGAAACTTCCGTGGACAGAGGAGCCTGGTGTATTACAGTAGATGGGATCTTAAAGAGTGAGACATGACTGAGCAACTGAGCACACACATACACACACATCAGAGCAGGTATCACAACCACCCAAGCCCTGTGCAGATCCTGATGATGCCCTTTGTCTCTTGCAGGTGAGGGAGTTTAAAGGTCAGCATTTTATCTTGGAGGAAGCAATCACAGGGGATTTTGCTTTGGTGAAAGCCTGGAAGGCAGACCGAGCCGGAAACGTGATTTTCAGGTAGTATGATGGTTTTAAAACATGTTCAACATAATGCCTGTTAGCAACTTTATGTTTCCGAAGTTATGATTACAAAATAAATATCTTGATGTGTTTGGTATTTAAAAATGCATTTTAAAGATTGCTTAAAATCAATGACGTGTGTGTGTGTGTGTGTGTGTGTGTGTAGCTGTGTGCAGAACCATTGCTGTGTAGCCATGCTGGCTTGGTGCACTTGAGGACACCTGTTCTGACTGATTGGTGCCCATGGTGCACTGTTTAACTATTTGAATCTATTCAGCCTTGTGTATAGTCGCATGTACTTTTGTCCTGTGTACTACCAATTGGTGGTTAAGACTAATTACAGTGTTGTGACATACTTAGAAAAGCTGACAAAAGCACACAATTATATTTAATTTTGACATCGTTATTTATATGCATTGTCCTAAAACACCTTAGTTTGTTTGATATTCTGGAAAAATATTGCTAATAAGCATTTAGGTCAGTTCTTTTCCAAGCTTGTTGGTGTCTACTAGGAAATGCTTATAAAGATGATGTTTGGAAAGTTGATTAACATTAATAATGCCTAGCTTTCATTTTCATTATCTGGATGGCCACAGATAGATTAAGCCACTTAGTAGATTTCAACATCTTTTGATTATGCTAAGCATACTAAATACCAAGTTTCAGTATCTTGGATTTAGGTACTATGTAGTTGTTTTTTGAAAATTTTGCCACCTTTGAATATACTCATAAAAGCTTTCAAAATGTTTGGTTTTGAAGACTTCACCTGTTAGGTTACCGAACTAGTTTTCTTCTTTATAATATGGTCCATTGCCTGCTTTTTGTTAGTGATTTTTAAAAAGTCTTTACCAAATGCAGCTTTGGTATGATCACAATTAAATTATCAGTGATCACTCTCATGTTACTGTTTCACTTCTGAAGATCTTATATGACATTGGCTTCCCTGGTGGCTCAGATGGTAAAGAATCTGCGTGCAATGCCTGAGACCAGAGTTCAATCTTTGGAATGGGAGGATTCCCTAGAGAAGGGAATATCTAACCACTCCAGTATTCTTGTCTGGAGAATCCCATGGACAGAGAAGCCTGGCAGGCTACAACTCATGGGGACACAAAGAGTGGACACAACCAAGTGACTAACACTTTATATGACATTAAATATACTGTATTTGATTTTTTGAGCTTAGCCAATTTTTTTTGTTTGTTTGATTTTGTTTTTTTGATGGGGCCACGGCACTTAGGATCTTAGAAATGCGGAGTCTTAACCACTGGACTGCTAAGGAAGTCCCCAAATTTAGTCATTTTGGTATTATAACTAATTTCAGCAATTACAGAGGACACTGAATGCTGTCTACCTTTATTTGACACCTTGGTGTAATGTTTTTGAAGCTAGTTTTTTTTTTTTTTTGAAGGTCAATGAAATTGTGTAGTAGCAAATGAAAATGAATTACTTAAAATATTTCCATGAGTTTATCCTGTGCTTTACTGCCTGTTGTCTAAAGACAGCACAAGGGCTAGTCTGAGCAGAGACTTTATGCCTGTGGTTTCTGCTCAGTAGCCATTGAGCTTTGATGTGAAATGAGAGTGCTTGTCGCCGGTGGTCAGGTGGCCTAGATTCTTAAGCTCCTGACTTCTAGGCTGACCTTCATGTTTAGTGGGACAACTGCTACAGAGGTCTGTCTGGGCCATTGGTAGAGTGGGCGGGCCCTGCATACCTGCACCTCAGGCCACTCTGTCCTTGGAGCTTTTGATGCTGGATGTTTGATGGCATCCATCACAGTAGCTTGTGAAAGTACATAAAGATATTCCTCTCTCAAGGACACACCTATCCTTGAATCCAAGTGAAACCAGTGCTAGCACAAAGGGCTGGTTAAGACACAGCTGTGAATTATTCCTCTTTAACAAAGAATTTTTCCTTTCAATTTACACTCTCAGAAACAATAACACATTTCGATTTTTATTATTAGAATAAGTGCATGAATTTAGGAACTTGGGAATGCAGAAGCATCAGCAAAATTGGCCCCCTCTTTTTATACCTCAGGGTCTGATGTAGGGGTTGTAGTTTCAAAAATTTCATTGGAAGTTGGTTCTCCAGAATGATCTTTATAAGTGAGTCACAAATTACCCATGAATGTTTCAGTTAATTTCAGCAATAGATTTCTCTTTAATAATGAGTATAATTACTATACCTTCTCATATAAAGCACTTGCTACTTTTCTTAATGTTTAACAAGAGCAAGTTCAGTGAAATATTTAACTATAGAAACAAAGTAGCATTTCAGTTAAAAGATTTAGAGAAATTAGACTCATTAATATCCATTTTATTTTCTGTATATAATTATATGTTGAAAATGAAAAATAGTTCTTTCTCTTAATCCCATAAATACGATATGATTCCATTAAGTGGCCATTGCATTGTTTTTATATATAAAATAGCTATAGAACTTATAGAAAATATGATATACTCTTAAAAAGATTCACAGAGTCTTAGATTACAGAAATTCTTTTAATCTGTAATTAAAGCTGAGAGAGACACTTCTTATTTTTGGCCTTCTTTCCACACTTCCTTATTCCCTCACCCCTAATGTAGGAAAAGTGCAAGGAATTTCAACTTGCCGATGTGCAAAGCTGCAGAAACCACAGTGGTGGAGGTAAGAGAAGAGGTTATTTCTGATTTTCTAATGTTACTTTTTTAAAGTTGATGTTATGTATTAGTTTAAAAAAAAGTACTACAGTTCATTTGTTTTCATGAAGGACAGTGACCATTTGTTTCATTTGAGATGTTGAAGGATTCTATTTAAATATATGATAGTTGAAATTTTGCTGGAATTTGAGCTGTCTGGTTAGCTAGGATCTCACCAGAATGCTCACTTTGGGAACCAAGCTATGAGGCTGACCAGCTCATAAAACTTCTTTGGTACTTAGGCAAAGTGGACCTTCTTGGGTAAAATCTCAGGGATGAATTTTTTTCTAAACAGAATCCCAAGGAAAATAATAAGTTGTATCAGGAGAAGTTCTTTATTTCACTGTGACAGAGAGTGGTGATACTTTGAGGACGAAGGAGGGTAGTACAACTCATTGCTTTGATGTAGTTCTGTTTGGAACAGTTGAATTAATGCACCAACTGACTCTCCTTTAAACATCTCAGAGTTCATTCGGAAAAGACTTGAATAATTCTAGAATGTGCCTAGGGTTAAAGCTCTGGGATAGAAATGGGTGCTTATGCCAAAACCCTGCCATTTTGTGTGTATATATTAGAACCTGAAAGGAGACTTCAGAATGATTCATGTAGGCTTTGAGGATCACTTTGGAACCAGATTTTGATGGGACTTGAGATATATTTCCCAGAGGGCTTTATAGGATCCCATCTTGGGATCTGGAAATGAGAATGTATGTTCTTGATTTTTCTTGTTATGGTAACATTGTACTTGACATCTTTTCATTCCTTCAGGCTCTTGGCCAAAATGATATTTCATGGAGGCAGTGCTGCTGTATTTTTGAAACAATCAAATGTTAGAATTCTCTTGGAAAGTTCAGTGTATTATTATTTTACTATATAGCCATAGTTTGGCTTCTTTTTTTCCCCTCTTATGGAAGAATGATTAATTGACAATATTTGAAGTATACTATTTTTAAAGTGCTGGGAATGGGGAAGGAAACGGCAACTCATTCCAGTGTTCTTGCCTGGAGAATCCCAGAGACGGGAGAGCCTGGTGGGCTGCCCTCTATGGGGTCGCACAGAGTCGGACACGACTTAAGAGACTTAACAGCAGCATTCTTGGCTGAAGAATCCCATGGACAAAGGAGCCTGGCAGGCTATATAGTCCATAGGGTCGCAAAGAGTCAGACATGACTGAAGTGACGGCATGCACCACTTTTTGATCTTTGAGGGTTGGCCTTAGAACTGTCAAGGCATCTCTGAGTGTGTCATTTAGCTTGCTTATTAAAATGAGCCTATACTGAGAATCAAGTTCTCATCCAAGTTGACCTGTCTGCTATCCTGGACCCATTGGACTTTCATTTTTCCAAAGATTGTGCCCTGCCCCCTCCCTCATGTTTCACTAGTGTCTGATGAGGAGTCTGCTCTGAACCAAGAGGGGAGTGGTTTGGGGGCTTCTTCTGGGCTTCCTTGCTGGCTCAAAGGTTAAAGTGTCTGCCTGAAATGTGGGAGACCTGGGTTCAATACATGGGTTGGGAAGATTCCCCTGGAGAAGGAAATGGCAACCCACTCCAGTAGTCTAGCCTGTAGAATCCCATGAATGGAGGAGCCTGGTGGGCTACAGTCCACGGGGTCGCAAAGAGTCAGACATGACTGAGCGACTTAACTAACTAAATTTTCTGGGACTTGCTAACTTTTAATTTTTCTAATTCCCAAAATAGGGGCTGGGGCTCTTGTATCACAGTACAGAGGGTGCCTTACAACTCATACAAATCATTCTATGGTTTTAGTATAAAAACTACTTTCTAAAAATGATATGCTTCCTTCAGAGATGAAATAGTCTTTGATAGTGATTAAATGTTTTAAACCTTTAGATGGGTGGTTAATTAAAGAGGCTGTGAAATAAATTAGTAGGGAATTGATGAGCCTGGCTGCCATGAGGCCTCCTAAAAGTTGGGTCCATGAGCTTCCAGGACCAGGACCCATAGATCTGAGCAGACAAAACATACAGAGGAGGTTCTCTTATGACTTCATGAAACATCTGTAATGGGAGTCAAGACAAATATACTTTTAAATGTAAAAAAAAAAAAAAATAAAAAAATAAAGTGCTGGGAAGTGTGGTACTTTCAACATTGGCAGGATGGTTTCTTTTGCAATGGCTTCAGTATGCTGCTGCTGCTGCTGCTAAGTCGCTTCAGTCGTGTCCGACTCTGTGCGACCCCATAGATGGTAACCCACCAGGCTCCCCCGTCCCTGGGATTCTCCAGGCAAGAACACTGGAGTGGGTTGCCATTTCCTTCTCCAATGCATGAAAGTGAGAAGTAAAAGTGAGAAGTAAAAGAGAAGAGTCGTGTCCGACTCTTAGCGACCCCATGGACTGCAGCCTAGCAGGCTCCTCCGCCCATGGGATTTTCCAGGCAAGAGTACTAGAGTGGGGTGCCATTGCCTTCTCCTGGCTTCAGTATATTTTCTGCATTTAAAATGGATAATGTGATTTAATCTGTGCAATTTTTTTAAATCAAATCATCTTAATTACCTCTCCGTTGCCCACACCTGTAACAGTACTGAAAAAAGCTTATAACACAGCTTAAACTAATTGGTAGTTTAACTCTGTTGATTGTATGTACCTCTGTAAAACTGCCACAAATGAGTATTTTTTCTCTGAGTACTATGGGGTCAATAGGCATTGTCCTAGGTGATTTTCTTTCCTTTTTTCCCTTTTATAATCTAGTTCTTTTAAGCCAGTCTTATCTCTTCTGAAAGCAGGATGTGAACCTCTAGAAGTCTGAGAATTAGTGAAGATATTTGAAAAGATGTTTGCTGTTGGCATAAGGGAAAGAGAGATAAAATCCTTTAATTGAGCCTGCAAATATGATAAAGGCTGCCCTCCCATGTACAAGAACAGACATCTCTTATTCACAGCACTCTGTCCTGTTAGACAGACTTACATTAGGATCCCCTTCAATTAGTGCTGCCGACTGCCACTCCTAATTGATCATACCTGCACTGTCCACTATGCTAGCCAGTACCCACATGTAACTTTTAACTTAAACTCTTATTGTTGTTCAGTGACTTAAGTTGTGTCCAACTCTTTGTGACTCCATGTACTGCATCATGCCAGGCTCCTCTGTCCTTCACTGTCTCCCAGATTTGCTCAAACTCATGTCCATTGAGTCAGTGATGCCATCCAACCATCTCATCCTCTATTATCCCCTTCTCTTCCTGCCCTCAGTCTTTCCCAGCATCAGGGTCTTTTCCAGTGACTAGTCAGCTCTTTGTATCAGGTGGCCAAAAGATTGGATATTCAGCTTTAACATTAGTCCTTTCAAAAAATATTTAGGGTTGATTTCCTTTGGGATTGACTGGTTTGATCTCCTTGCAGTCCAAGGGACTCTCAAGAGTCTTCTCCAGCACCACAGTTCAAAAGCATTAATTCTTCAGCACTCAGCTTTCTTTATGGTCCAGCTCTGACATTCATACATGACTAATGGAAAAATGATAGTTTTGACTATATGGACCTTTGTCAGCAAAGTGATGTCTCTGCTTTTGAATATTCTGTCTAGGTTTGTCATAGCTTTTCTTCAAAGGAGCAAACGTCTTTTAATTTCATGGCTACAGTCACTGTCCGCAGTGATTTTTGGAGCCCAAGAAAATGAAATCTGTCACTACTTTCCCCATCTATTTGCCATGAAGTGATGGGAGTAGATGCCGTGATCTTAGTTTCTTGAATGTTGAATTTTAAGCCAGCTTTTTCACTCTCCTGTTTCATCCTCATCAAGAGGCTCTTTAGTTCCTTTTCACTTTCTGCCATTAGAGTTATATTATCTGCATATCTGAGGTTGTTGATATTTCTCCCGGTAATCTTGATTCCAGCTTATGCTTCATCCAGTCCAGCATTTTGCATGATGTACTTTGCATACAAGTTAAATAAGCAGGGTGACAATACATAGCCTTGATGTACTCCTTTCCCAATTTTGAACCAATCCATCATTGCTCTATGTCCAGTCCTGAGTGTTGCTTCTTGATCTGCATACAAGTTTCTCAGGAGACAGGTAAAGTGGTCTGGTATTCCCATGTTATGAAGAATTTTCCAGTTTGTTGTGATCCACACAGTCAAAGGTTTTAGCATAGTCAATGAAGCAGAAGTAGATGTTTTTTTCTGGAATTCCTTGCTTTCTCTATGATCCAACGGACGTTGGCAATTTGATCTCTGATTTCTCTACCTTTTCTAAATCCAGTTTGTACATCTGGAAACTCTCAGTTCATGTACTGCTAAAGCCTAGCTTGAAGGATTTTGAGCATTACTTTACTAGCATGAGAAATGAGCAGAATTGAACATTCTTTGGCATTGCCTTTCCTTGGGATCCAGTCCTGTGGCTACTGCTGAGTTTTCCAAATTTCCTGGCATATTAAGTACAGCACTGTCAGAGCATCATCTTTTAGGATTTGAAATAGCTCAGCTGGAATTCCATCACCTCCACTAGCTTTGTTCATAGTAATGCTTCCTAAGGCTCACTTGACTTCATACTCCAGGATGTCTGGCTCTAGGTGAGGGACCACACGATCATGGTTATCTGGGTAATTAAGATGTGTTTTGTGTGGTTTTTCTGTGTGTTCTTGCCACCTCTTCTTAGTGTCTTCCACTTTTATTATGTCCTTGCTGTTTCTGTCCTTTAATTACATTTAAAAATTTAAATTAAATAAAGTAAAAGTTCAGTTTCTTTTCAGTGACTACTGTGTTGATCAACATAGATAAAGAACATGATCATCCCTGTAGAAAGTTTTATTAGACAGAGGCTAATTAGAAGTATCAAGATGAAATATAATTTGTAATTCTAGTTTAGGAATGTAAGCAAAACAGCAATTTAGACAATAAATTATGGTAAGGTTGCCCCCTCTGCCTGCTCATAGTAGAAGAGGTCCACATGGCTTTAGGTTGAATTGGAAGAACTGAGCTGTTGGAAGCATAAAATATTTGAAATTGGGGTTGATGAGTAGACTGGGTGTTTTTGATAATGAAGACTCTATCTAGGGTGTGAGTTTTGTATTATTCTTAGTCCAGTGAGTCCCCTGGGCCTCCAGCTCTTCTGCTGTGCTGTGTTCCATGTACTCTGTGACCTGCATTGGCCTTCAGCACTCTATAATTCTTTTCCTCCAGCCCTATCCTGCTTTCTTGTGTAGTGGTCTTGGTAAGATGGGTGATTGTGGGCTGGTTTAACAGGGAGTCCTTAGAGATCATAAATTAGCTACATATTTTCCTGCCTGTTCAGTATTGACAGTAATAATAACTACTATTAATCAAGTATTTATTCTGTATTACTCACTTCTGTGTTTTAATGGATTTTTTAAAAATGTTCACAATAGTCTTCTGAGATAGGAGTCATTATTATCTTTATTTTACAGATGAGGGCTATAAAGCACAGAGAGGTGTGAGGTTGTGTAGCTATGTCACACAGCTAGGTGGAGCTAAGATAGACCCATAGAAAACATGATTCCCAGGTGCCTGTGCTTTTCCACTATTTTATGAAATACTCTCAAATCATCATCAGTGGGTGATATTTCAAAATCTTGAAAGATACCGAATTTCTGAAAATAGTCCATTTCAATGCTAACTGTTAGAATCAAGCAGATAGGGATTTTGAGGCCAGTATATTCCTCTGTCTCCAGTCTTCTTTGCCAGTTATTCCAGTGAAGGTCTTTTTGCCTCTTGTACCATCTGCCTCCAAGAAGGCTTTGAGAAAAGCATCATCCTGGGTGGGATCAGTAGCCCTGTGAGTTGGTTCAGTCCTCCTCTTAGATTCTGTTCATTCTGTCATGTAGCCTTTCTGAGCTGTGCAGCTTTTCACAAACTTCCCTGAATGTGGTGACTGAATGTCTATTCTAGTCCAGCAGGAACTTAAAGCAGTGTGTGCTTTGACAACAACTACACCCTACGTTTCAGACAAAGACATTTTTTTTAGACCTCTTAGCTCATCTCCTTTCTCTTATAGATCAAGCCAGGGAGAACTTTTCAGTAGCAGGATTTTGGGTGAGCCTGCCTCCTTGCAGCTTCACCCCACTCCTGGGGCTGCATCTTTTCAGCCTTTCTCCCTCGGTACCCACTATAACTTGGGTTTTAAAGGGAGTCACTTAGGGGGGGTGGTAGTACTATAAATACCTAAAATATTAGTGATGATTCCTTAAGAGTGTAGTTGCTCAGTCATGTCCAACTCTTTGCAGCCCCATGGACTGTAGCCTGCCAGGCTCCTTTGTCCATGGGCTTCTCCAGGCAAGAATACTGGAGTGGTTTGCCATTCTCTTCTCCAGGGGATCTTCCTGACCCAGGGGTTGAACCCAGGTCTCCTACACTGCAGGTGGGATTCTTTACCATACAGGGAAGCCCCGATGATTCCCTCAGGTACCTTAAAATATTTGGGGACTTTTTTTTGCTGTGCTTTGCAGCATGTGGGATCTTGGTTCCCTGACCAGAAATTGAATTCTCTGCCCCCTGCATTGGAAGCTCAGAGTGCTAGCCACTGGGCTACCATGGAAGTCCCTCTTTTTGAACTTAGAAACAGGATGGTGAAAGAACATGCAAGCCATCTCTTTTTTATTTTTTGCTTCATAATTTCTCCTCTAATTGACAAGACGTAAAACCAGTATATTTATCTTGAAGAGAATATCAAAGTGACCCTTGGCATGAATTATTTCTGGTTTCTCTTAAAGGGAGACATTCCTCCTTTTTGGAAACGTTTTACCTTTCAGATGTGTTCTAAACAAAGGTGAGTTGTGGAAAACCAAAGAGGTGATCAGTATGTCTTTTCCCCTTTAACGAAACTGATAGGAATGTTGCACTGCATCTCTGAAAACCTACAGCCAGCGGATGTTTCACCCCAAAGTTGGCTGTCTCTCCCTCCCTCTTAAGGAGCCTGGGGGTAGTTGCTTGGGAAAAATAGTACAAGTGGGTGTACATATTGGCACACATGCCACAAACACATTTCTCTTTTTAGGCCAGGCAGTGTTATTTCTGGACCTTCTCTTTGAGTGGGTGAAATCTTCCCTGATAAACTTCACAGTTTAAGTGCAAAACCAGCCAGGGAACAGTTCTTGGTGCTGTGTTCCATGTGTATCATGAGCAGCAGGACTCTGGAACTCATTTGGCTTCTGCAGGGATCTGTTAACCCTTGACTTCCCATGTGCTCCCTGGACAGTCTCTTGGGTGCATATCCCGTCAGTCTAGGTTTCTCTGGGAATTGTCTCTGCATTGTTTAAAAAAGCAACTTATAATAGAAAACCCCAGAGGAGGGGCAGGAGCGCTTCACTCAGGAGACTGTAGATATTTTGTCTCCTGCAAGCAGCCTGGCATGTCTGTGCTGTCAGGAAAGGTCATCTGACTCAGCCACCGAAGGCTGTTAAGGCTGCCTGTGACCAAAATAACCTGGCTGGTTTTGTCAAACGTGTGCCCTGGCTGGTGTTAGAAGATGGCAAGGTTTACACAAAGCCTCTTCAGCTGTTTTAGCTAATTTCAGCTTTTAGTTAAGACAAATATATTCTTTACCATAACTTCAATAAAGTTATTTTTATTATATTTATATTATGGTATATATATGTATTTGCTTGTGAAAGAATTATGTCTATTACCTGATATTTGATGCATACTGGTATTATATACATGTAGCCTGTGCAGGTTAGCAGGCATAATAATAAATCAAACACCTCCAGACCCACCTAAGGTAGGAATTAGAGGATTGCTTCTTCTCATTGTCATCTTCCTGCCTTTCCTGCAGAGAGAGCCACTGTCAGGAATATTATGATTATCAGTCCCTTTAAAAAACGTCAAAGTCATAAGGTGTGGACATATGGAAAATCATTTTCCAAAGTGATATCATAAGACTTTTTGTTTAGAAGAGCCACGCTCTGGGGACTGTGACTTCTGTGCTAGCGCTTGGCACATGCCATGGCTCTTGAGGAGGTTAATTAAAGGAAAATATTAGGGGTTCATCTGTCATCTGGGCATGAAGACATGTTGTTTCTGATTAGTGGATGAGGAAAGGGCAGGTTGCAGTGTAAAGGTATTACAGATTTTTGTTTTTAATGTTATTATGAAAGGTAATGGACATATACAGCAGTAAGTGAAAGAGTGTAATGAACCCATCTGAGTTCATCCTGCTCTTCCAATACCTGCCCACCCTTGATCACTTCTGCCCCATCTACATCCCAATCTCCTTCCTTCTCCTCTTGTAATTTTTTTTAAGTGATTTTTATTTATTTATTTGTATTTTGGCTGCAGTGGGTCTTTGTGGCTGTGCTTGGGCTTTCTCTAGTTGTGACAAGTGCAGTGTGTCAGCTTCTCATTGCAGCACCTTCTCTTGTTGCAGAGCACAGGCTGCAGGCAGGTGGGCTTCAGGAATTGTGGTGCGTGGGCTCCATAGTATGGTTCCCTGGGCTCTAGAGCACAGGCTTAGTAGTTGTGGCACACAGCGTAGTTGCTCCTCTGCACGTGGGATCTTCCTGGATCAGGGATTGAACCCACGTCTCCTGCTTTAGCAGGTGGACTTTTTACCACTGAGCCACCAGGGAAGCCCCCTCTTGAAGTATTTTGAAAAAAGCATCAGATATTATATCCTTCACGAGCTCACATGATGATGCTCAAGATAGACAATGCTGCTGCTAAGTTGCTTTAGTCGTGTCCAACTCTGTGTGACCCCAGAGACAGCAGCCCACCAGGCTCCACCGTCCCTGGGACTCTCCAGGCAAGAACACTGGAGTGGGTTGCCATTTCCTTCTCCAATGCAGGAAAGTGAAAAGTGAAAGTGAAGTCACTCAATCGTGTCTGACTCCTAGTGACCCCATGGACTGCAGCCCACCAGGCTCCTCTGTCCATGGGATTTTCCAGGCAAGAGTACTAGAGTGGGGTGCCATTGCCTTCTCCAAAGTAAAATATATAGTATATTAGATATTGATAAATATTAAAGAAATGGAACAAAGCATGAAAAGGGACATCAGCTGTCAAGAGAAGTTAAATTTTGTTTTTGTCTGCACTGTGAGGCTTTTGGGTTCTTTCTTCCCCAACCAGGGATTGAACCTGGGCCTTCAGCAGTGAGAATGCAGAATCACTAACCACCAGGAATTCCAAAAGTGAAATCTGAATGGGTTGGTCTATAACAAAGATGAGATATAATGCTACTGAGATGACATTTGAATAGAGACCTCAGGGAAGTAAGGAAGATAGCTCTGCAGTATCCGGCGGGGGAGTAAGCTGGGTGGCAGAAGAAGGAGCAGGTGGAATATTCTTGGTGGACTTGAAGAGTTGAAATGCCACACTCCCCTTTCTCCAGTGTGAGGTGGTGGGCCAATGAATCTTTACGTGAGGGTAGCCATCTTGAGAGAAATGGCAGTCTCTTTTCCGTACCTGTGTGAAGTATGATTTCTATACATAGTTCATTTTGTAATCATTCCTGGGATGATGAGACCTAAATCTGACTTTAAAACTCTGAGATGAATGAAGAATGTGATTTTTATATTGAAACCTCCTGGCTTTTGTGACTTTCTGGCCCTCTTTGGAGAACTCTGTGTTGATACCAGCTTATGCATTATCTTCGTAGAGGAAATCATACTGGTAGTTAGTTCATGTTATACTAGAAGGTGGGAACACAGTGGGTTTGTTTTAACTGTTTGACTTAAATCACTTCAGTGGATCTTATGAACATTTAATCTCCACCATGCAGGCCAGTTAGTGTATCAACATTTTAGAGACTGGTCATCTTCTATCCTGCTTTAGAAAAAATGAACCTTCCCCAAAGATAAACATAATTCCTTTCCTCTTGCTGCTGCTGCTGCTAAGTTGCTTCAGTTGTGTCCAACTCTGTGCAACCCATAGACGGCAACCCACCAGGCTTCCCCCGTCCCTGGGATTCTCCAGACAAGAACACTGGAGTGGGTTGCCATTTCCTTCTCCAGTGCATGAAAGTGAAAAGTGAAGTTGCTCAGTCCTTTCCTCTTAGATTGCTTCTATTCTTAATCTTTAGATTGCTAATGCCTTTTGATATTACAGAGAAACTCAAAATTTTTCCAAGAAACAGTAAAAAGGAAAAAGAGTTAGATCCAAAAAGGAAAAAATGAAAGGTTCTATCCACCCAAGGGAACACATCTAACCACATTGAGAAACTTCGTTAGACAGATGCACTGTTAAGGACACACATCCACACATAGACGACCCCTGCTCATGCCTGTGTGGGATTTATGCCCACATGCAAATCTCTGATTGACATGTGGAGATGTGATGTTTATGAAAACTTGGCTGAAATGTCAAATGTGACATTCACTCTGTGAAACATAATACAGTAAATGCCTTTCACTGCACTTTAGTATTTACCTGGTAATGCTTTCTACTTCTCTTCGTTAGGCAGAAGATGAGGAAAGCAAGGACCTGTTTAATCCCAGTCTTCTTTACTTCATTCACACAGGCCAGTTGAGATAAGCACTCAACATAAGTTCTTTAAAAAACACAGGGGGAGTAGGAAAGCTATTTGATGCAAAATATAAAGAAGGAACACCCTCTTCCCACCAGTCTACCCAGAACCCTGGGATCCCTCACTCCTAAGGCATAATACAGTCACTTTCTCAAGTGTTAACTTTGGGAATAGATGTGGTGAGCTATGGATATCATTTTAAATGATTGATTTTTAAGCCTGCTAAATTATCTGATATCCTTAATTTACATGTTTTTCTCTTATTACAGTTTTTCACTTATAAGATTTTATTCATGCTTTTGGATTTCATTTTTTTTTAAATTGCTTGCTATGCCTCTCTGAAAGAGATAGCTATAAATTCTTCATGCTACAAATTTAGCCAGATATACATTGCTTTGACAGATGATAATATCCTTACACAACTAAATGAACTGATTGATTCTACTTATTTTGAAGTATTGAAGTGTTTAGAGACATTTCCTTGACTTTTCATAAAATGCAAAACTAATTTGAAAATATTTGAATACTAATGAAGATGTATTTAGTGAAGACACACTGTAGTTGAATATTTTGACAAAATAACCTTCTAAGTAATAGAATCACTATTATATTATTTTTTGTTGTTTCTGCCAAGGAAGCAGTAAATATAAAAAATATGAAGTTGGTGAGTGCCCAAATTAACTTCACTGCATTTTTTTGTGTGTGTACTCTTAAAGAGTAGTGAATATAATCCTTAAACTAATGACCATTTACATCCAGAAGAATAGCAAGATAGAAGTACAGTTTATTAATGGTAAAAATATATTAAATCAAGTGCTAATCCTGACATTTTATTTCTTGTTGCTTGGTAACAATGCAGGAACTCTGTAAGAGTTCCTTTATCTCAGCTACAATGGACTTCATTGCATTGTGGGGTAGAAATACCAATTACAGCAAGTCATTTGTATGCCATTATCCTTACAAAATTTTGGTGTGATTTTTTTTATTGTTAGTGCAGAGATCCTAAAAGAAAGTCATTTTAATAATACATCCCTCCTTTTTTGATGGATTGGTAGATTTTATTCTAGCTATTTTGGGCTTTTTGGCTTTGTATCTATGTATAATTTTTGAGGCTTCACAAATTTGTCTTTTATCTGTCTACACTATATAAACCTAGGTTTTTGAATTTCATCATAAATATGTACATTCTAAGTGATTGTTCATTAGTTCTTAGTGAACATCTTTTATACTTGACCACTTAAGAGGAGAGAAAAGAATACCTGTGTGGAATTTTTTTCTCATAAAAATAGTGAGGACATATGCATCATCTTTCTCTAATATAGAGCATTTCTAGTTTTAGAACCTGCTTTAGGAAAAGAGAGCCTGTTGAACAAATGTGATATACGTGAAAGGCTAATTTCTGTTGTGTATACTGTATATATCCTATATACTGTTAGTTCATAATTATTATTTACAACAAAGATTGATAAACTGCAACCTGTGACCTGTTCTGTACTGCCTAAGAGGTAAGAAATTTTTTTAATATATATATTTTAAAGGGTTGTTTGAAAAAAGAAAAGAACAATATATGACAGAGACAGTATGGAGCCTGCAAAGCCTTAAGCATTATCTGGCCCTTTACAGAAAAAAAGCTTTCAAACCCTTGATTTATGGCATAATTTCCATGTGTATTCTCTAAATATATTAAATGTCACTAAGTATTATTTTCTAAAGACCAGTGAACTTAAGTAGAACTGAAATAAATAATGATAGCTGGTTTGAAGAGAATCAATGAAAAAATTAAATTGAATAATATGAATCTGTGTAGAAGTAGTAAAATGATTGTGTAATTTAGTAGGTCTGTATTGGGGACAACCATGAAGAAAGGAAGATTATATACAGCAACTTACTTATCTTGCCGTGGTTTTTACCGTTTCTTTACTATCTCAATGCTTTTGTCAATAAATCTGACTTTAATACAGTTTTGTACTGATAGACTCATTTTATTGGAAGCATCTTGCTTTTTCTTGCCCATTAGATTTTAGCACATACTTGAGGGCCAGTTTCTATGTACAGTGTCTGTATCCTGGGGTGATGGGGTGAAGACTTCTCCAACTTGACCTGGGCCCAGCACACACCTGCAACTCCTGCTGGCTGGCAGAGTGTCCAGAAGCTGCAGAAATGGTCCAGAGTTGGAGTTGTCCTGTGTGCCAGGGGTTTGGAAGGGCTCTGCAGCCCTGGGTTTTCATCTCCTCTGGAGCTCTGCCCACCGCCTCTCAGAGACAGCCTAGGAGAAGACTCATGGATAGACTTTGGGCAAGGTGAGACTGATTGTCTCAGCCTTCCAAACCAGGGATTTTAGCTTCTGATTTTCTTTTTAATCAGAAATATGTTTGTAAGAGTTATCTGATTATGTCTTATTTATTGCTAAGGGAAACTTGAAATCAGAAAGTTCACTAGGGTAATCGTGTGCTTTCTTATCTGGCACTAGTCCTCTTAAGGAATAGAAAAGGCTCCATCCAGCCAAAACATATTCTAATAATTAAAGATAAAGTCAATTATTTATTTACTAATTTTTACTTTGCCATTCCGCATATGGGATTTTAGCTCCCTGACTAGGGATTGAACCCCGGGACCCTGGCAGTGAGAGTCTCAACCACTGGACCACCAGGGAATTCCTGAAAGTCAATTATTTCAGCTACATTCACCTCCTCGTTCTTGTAAGCAAAGGCCCAGAAAACCCTATGCTTGAGTACACTTCTGTGTTAGCATGCGTTTTATATTACTTTGTAATGCTTTATGTTTTCAAAGTGATTTTGTATATGTGTATCTCATTTGATCCTCTTAGTCACCAGGTGAGGTATGAGGAGAAACAGTTTTATTATAATATTACCCATGAGGAAACAAAGACATAGATACATTTCTGGAATAGATCAGTAGGAAGTTGAATGGCTTAATGAAGGGACATTTGAAAGACTTGGAGTCCTGCTTTTCCACATTTCCTCTGCCATTACAATGCTGAAGCTTTCCTTTTTTTTTTAATTTTAATTTTTGTTTTTATTTTAACATCCAGAAGATTTTGTACTGGGACACAGTTGATTATCCTTCTTTCTTTTTTAAAAAATTAAGTGTTTTTTTGTTACATAGAGTCTTCATTGCTATGAATGGACTTCTCTAGTTGCAGTAAGCAGGGGCTGCTCTTCGTTGTGGTGCACGAGCTTCTCATTGCATTGGCTTCTCTCGTTGCTGAGCTCAGGCTCTGGGCACACGAGCATCAGTAGTTGTAACACGTGGGCTCAGTAGTTGTCGCACACAGGCTTAGTTGCTCCGAGGCATGTGGAATCTTGCCATAACAGGGAATGAACCCGTGTCCCCTGCATTGGCAAGCAGATTCTTTCCTATCCACTGTACCACCAGGGAAGTCCTGAAGCTTTATTTCTAAAACACTGAACAACAAGAAGAATTGTGGAACTCTGAAAATGTAGCTACGTGGGCTTTTATAGAAGCTTGTACCTTATTTTAAATACAAATGAGAGGGTTGTGATTTTAGGTGATGTGTGTAGAATGGATTTTTATGGAGGCAGGAAAGAAGACACATGGTAGCCAATGAGGAGGCTGTTGCTGTGATCCAGGCAAGAGGTGGTTGTGGCTTGGACTTGAGCAGTGGAGTGGGGGTGGAGAGAGGTAGTGGAATGAGGTGTACAGTATTTTGGAAGAGGAATATTTTCAGACTTGCTAATGCCTTGGATGTGGACTGGGGTAGGGGGTGGCAGAGACTAAATGATTCTGACTCTACTTATGCAATGGTGTGTGTCACCTATAGAGTTGAGAAAGCCTGGTAACAGCTTTTGGAAGGAGAAGTAACAAGAACCCAGCTAGGATTGATTGGCATTTTTAGACATTCAAATGGTGATGTAGGTGAAGATGGACATGTATGTGTTGTGCTCAGAGGATAAGTCTAGAAAGAGTTATGCAGTTGGAAATAATCTACATGTATTTGATAAGTAGTCATGGAATGGAAAAGACCACTTAGGGGAAAGGTCCTGGAATCAAGTATTAGGAGTCAAAGTATATTTATTTATTTATTTGGTGAACAATATCTGAGATTAAGAATCACAGCTTTGCCTCTCTGTGACATTGTGACTTTGGATAAATAAATGTACTTAAGAATCCCAGCTTCTTTATAACATCTCCTATTTCTGTTTCTCAGGTCTATTTTGAATGTCTGTGGGTTAGGGCATTTGGATGTGTTTTGTAAAGCTCTGAAGTGCTATGTTCTCACCTTGATCCCTCCTGCTGCTTTGATTAATGAGCCTCAGATGACTGTGGTTTTCACTGGCCCAGTGACAATGACTGTAGAACCACCCTGTGAATAGTACCTGGCAGGGTATACCCGCCTTATCCTTTCCCTGTCTTCCACAGTTCTTGAAATTTAAGGAAATAAAAATTTCATAATACCTCCAATTTCTGAAATCTTAGTGCATTATCAAAAACTAATTGTTTTGATAATAACAAAAAGCAAAAATTAATTGTTTTTTAAATATATTGTTCACTTTGCATGCATGCATGCTAAGTCACTTCAGTCGTGTCTGACTCTGTATAACCCTATGCACTGCAGCCCGCCAGGCTCTGTCCATGGGATTCTCCAGGCAAGAATTCTGGAGTGGGTTGCCATGCCCTCCTCAGGGGGATCTTCCCAACCCAGGAATTGAACCTACATCTCTTCTGTCTACCCTGCATTGGCAGGCGAGTTCTTTATCATTAACGCCACCTGGGAAGCCATTGTTAGGTTTAATCAGCGTAAATTACCTAATATTTAAAGCTCATCAAAGTCAGCCTAAATATGTTGATAGCTCACATCAAGCAAATGCAGTGATGACTTTTAAGGGGAGCACTACTGACCCCTTATAAAAAGGAATGTTGTTAGAGATCTGTCATTTCATTAGCTTAAGTTGCATACAGTAAAAAAAATGATGACCAGTCTCTGCTGTCATATTTTAAATGGAGGATTAGCCAATGATCTGTTTATCTCTTTTTGTACTTTGGCTCAGAAGTTTCAAATATTCTGGTTTGGATGGAAACTAATGTTTGTTCTCTGATAAAACATACTTAACACTGAATATCCTTCTTGAATTGTTTCCACTGAAAGTAACATTTATTGTTTTAGGGGGTGTAAGAGAAACAGAATGAATAAAGAGAGCCTTAGATACTTGTTGATGCTTTATGTTCAACTCAGTGCACACCACTACCTACTAACATCAGAGGGACTAAGAGTCCAGAAATAATAGATGCTTATTTCCCTAGGATGCAGCACACTGCTACATATAAGTAAATTAGGCTGCAGATGTGTTTTCACTGCCTCCTTATTCATAAGCTTTGCCTTACTGAATTTTCAGACTCAGGGAAAAGTATGTTTTATTTAGTTTGTTTTTCGATGAAATGATTTGAAGCGGTTTATTTGGGAGAAATAATGAACGATTAGAAACCAAGAATGACTTAACTGTTAGAAAGTACAGTAGTTCCTCCTTACCTGAGGTTTTGCTTTTCACATTTTCTGATACCTGTAGTCAGCTGTGGTTCAAAAATATTGAATGGAATATTCCAGAATAAACAATTCATAGGTTTTAAATAGGGTGATGAAATCTCATCCCCTCCAGCTCTGTCCCACCCAGGATCCCCAGTTGTCAACATCTTCTGCTCCTAACATCCAGCCTTCAATATAATGTCTCTATGATCAAGCTGAAGAAGCTGAAGTTGAACGGTTTTATGAAGACCTACAAGACCTTTTAGAACTAATACCCAAAAAAGATGTCCTTTTCATTTAGGGGACTGGAATGCAAAAGTAGGAAGTCAAGAAACACCTGGAGTAACAGGCAAATTTGGCCTTGGAATGCAGAATGAAGCAGGCTAAAGACTAATAGAGTTTTGCCAAGAAAANGAGTTGGTGATGGACAGGGAGACCTGGCGTGCTGTGATTCATGGGGTCACAAAGAGTCGGACACGACTGAGCGACTGAACGGAACGGAACGGAGGAGGATGTCAGAGATTTCTAGAGTATCCTACATTATATGTCAGTTTATATATAGTTAGAAGAATGGTGAGGCAGTAAAATTGGTGAGACTCATTGGTTGGATGGGGACAGAGAGGAAGTTGTTAAAAAAGATCTAGGTTTCTGGGTTTTAAAACTGTTACATGATGGTGCAGTTCTTTGAGTAGGGAATATTACAAGAGGACCAGGGTAATGAACCACTTAAATATGCACTGGTAGGAAGGACTACCCTGAAGCATTTTGGAATTTTTAAAAACTATACTTTGTATTGTATCATTTACGACCTTACTTACCTTAAGGAAAGTATGTTAGTGTGTTAAAATCATCTCATTATAATCTCAAAATCTGAGGATCTAAGAAATTAAACAACTTTCTTTAGGCCCTCAAAAGGAGAGCTCCCTATAGTTGACTGAACACTGTTTGCAGTCCCAGAAAATGAGAGCTCAGAGAGTTTTGCTGATTGACATGATTTTTTGGTATGATTTTGGTAAGTCAGCATAGTTTGTCATCTGTTTAAGCTGCACAGCAGGTACCAAGGAGGAAATAAATATAAAACTTACCTTGTATCCTTAAGAAACTTGTGTCATATAGAGAACTAGGACCTGTGTTCTCAACCCTCTGAGACTTAATCCTAAGACCTGTAACCGGTATTTTGTAATGCCTTCTTTATTATGCTGAAATAAAACTTAGAGGTTTTCTTGCCTACCTACACATTAAAAAAAAAAATCAATGTACTATAGTAAATTGACTATAAAGAAGAAATAAAGGTAATTTATAGTAAAATAGTCACATCAGTATGTAAATGCACAGATATTACTACACTGAAAGTCTTCATGAAGTAATCAGATACATTTATATAACAGATACTTACACATCAATCACTGTGAATGCCACAAGTCAAATGCAGACAGAAGGTATGTTGTGTTCATCACTCAGTACTGGAAAGTTCAGTATCTCCTTGTGGGAGCGACTGAAGAAGAGAATGATTTTGGGGCTTCCCCAGTGGCTCAGTGGTAAAGAATCCGCCTGCAGTGCAGGAGACGCAGGTTCGATCCCTGGGTCTGGAAGATTCCCTGGAGAAGGAAAGGCAACTCTCTCCAGTATTCTTGCCTGGGAAATCCCATGGACAGAGGAGCCAGGTGGGCTACAGTCCATGAGGTCGCAAAAGAGTCAGACGCAACTTGACAACTAAGCAACAAGACTGTACAAAAAATTCTGTATTTAAGTGGAAAATGGACTTCGATTCTAGCCTAAATGAAGTGAAAGTCGCTCAGCTGTGTCTGACTCTTTGTGACCCCGTGGACTGTACATACAAGCCATGGAATTCTCCAGACCAGAATACTGGAGTGGGCAGCCTTTCCCTTCCCCGGGGGATCTTCCCAACCCAGGGATTGAACTCCAGTCTCCTGAACTGCAGGCGGATTCTCTTTACCAGCTGAGCCACAAGGGAAGCCCGGCGCTAGCCTAAAGTGACTCTAAACCAAAGGTCGCCCACTTGAGCGTCTGGCAGCTGCCCGGCACTCGTGCAGAGCGTGGACAGCTCCTCGCTGTGCCGCCCGGGCACGTCACAGGCGCTCTGGGGTCCCTGGGTCTCCTATTAAGTGCTGCTGCGGTTGCTGCCCACCAGTCATCACAGCAATGAAAAATACAGCTTTTAATTGACCTGCTGAAAACAGCTGCCATCTGGGTAAAACAAGGGGTTATGCAGGAAATGGCACCTGAATGACCTCAGCTCACTTTATCCTATCTAGACAAATTAATATTTTTAGCCATTCAAAATGAGTCTCTAGCTCAGACCCAACCTTCAAACCCTAATAATAGGGCCCTTTTATTCTCTATCCTGACACCTTCTGTTATTTCTAAATAGTATTTTTTGCCATTTATTTAATATATTTTTATACGTTAATTCCTAAGCTGGGCTGAGACCATGTCTCGTTGGTTTTTGGTGCTTAGAGCAATGCGTGGCATATAGAATAAAGTATTTAGTGGATATGAATAAACCAGGCTGGTAATAGAGGTGTTGAAAAGACTGCAGGGAAGTCCCAGGAAAGGCAAAGCATCTTCCTACCTTCTGCTGCTCTTTTCTCATCCACAGTGAGGTATTATGTTTCAAGTACAGTGTGTCTCTGAGGATACACAGCTCCTGTGCGCTCATCTGTTCTTCAGGGAGCTCAGGACATTGAGGCTGTGGCTTCCCAAGCTGTCTTGGATGTGAGCCAAGCTTCTGGGAAGGCCTTACTGCTCTGGTGATGGGAATAGCTTTTTTCTGTGCCTCCTGTGGCTTTGTTACTGGGAGACAAGAAATGTAAACTGTGAGTGCCATCTCTTGCTAATCCTCTGTTCTAAACACCACCACCTCTTGGTCCCATAATAGAATGTTGCCAGTTTTTCTTGAATGGATGCCTCTAATGTTGTATCTGATGCTAGTGGTTCCTCCTGGATTGTGGTCTGGCTTGCCCACATTTCCTAGAGGAAGCTGAAAAGCTGAATTGGGTCTCCAGTTATCATTTAAACAAATAAGGCACACACTATATTGGGGCTAGGGTGTAGCTGGGCATCAGTCATCCCATGGTGCCTTTTATTTATACTGAAACTTTTTTCTTATAAAATATTATGCAAAAAAGGAAAGTGAAGAAAGTGTAAGTTTACAACTTAATAAACTATCACAGAACAAACATCCATGCAGCTCCCAGTCTAGTCAAGAAATAGAGGGGGTTGCCTTGGTGGTCTAGTTGTTAAGAACCCGCCTTGTGGTGAAGGATGACCCGTTCGATCCCTGGTCTGGGATGATTCCACGTGGCATGGGGCAGCTAAGCCCTTGTGACCCAACTCCTGAGCCCACACTCCAGAGCCCATGAGCCACAACTACTGAACCTACATGCCTCAGCTACTGAAGCCCACTCGCTCTAGAGCCCGCAGAACAAGAGAAGCCACCACAGTAAGAAATCCACACACCCAGCCAGAGAGTAGCCTCCATTTGCCACAGCTAAAGAAAGCCCGTGTGTAGCAATGAAGACCCAGCACAGCAAAAATATAAATATTTTTAAATCTTTAAAAAAAAAAGAAAAACTCTTAGAAGCCCCCTTCCTGCCCCATCCCAGTGACTATAACATCTCTCTTTTCTAAATATAACTACTATTCTAAGATCTAACACTTTGCTGCTAATCCTAAAACTATAGTGTAGTTTTGCCTGTGCTACTGTGTGAAAAAGTTATGTATATGTACATGTGCTAAGTTGCTTCAGTCGTGTCTGACTCTGTGACCCTTTGGACGGTAGTCCACCAAAGACTCTGTCCATGGGATTCTCCAGGCAAGAATACTGGAGTGGGTTGCCATGCCCTCCTGCAGGGGATCTTTCCAGCCCAGGAATCGAACCTGCCTCTCTTAAATCTCCTGCATTGGCAGGTGAGTTCTTATACCACTAGCGCCATCTGGGAAGCCCATACATGTACATATACATAGACATTTATGTGGGTCTCAGGTGGCATTAGTGGTAAAGAAGCCACCTGTGAATTCAGGAGATGTAAGAGACGCGGATTCGATCCCTGGGTTGGGAAGATCCCCAGGAGGAGGGCTTGGCAACCCACTCCAATATTCTTGCCTGGAGAATCCCCATGGACAGAAGACGCTGGCAAGCTACAGTCAATAGGGTTGCAAAGAGTCAGACCTGACTAAAGTGACTTACCACCCACACACTTCATACATTTAAGTGCATCTGTATAAAATATGTAGAGAGATGTGTGTGTGTATACATACATATTCTTCTGTCAGATATTTCTGTTGACTCCAGGTTGAGACTATGAATAAAGCTGCTATGTCTTTATGAGTAAAGCTGCTATTTTATGCCTGTCTTTTGATGGACATGTGCAATAATTTCTCCTTGATATATACCCAAGTGGGATTGCTGGGTCATAGGGTAAGTGCATATTTTACTGTACCAGAAATTGACAAGTAATTCCTAAAGCGGTTGTACAGCCTGTGTTTCTGCCAGCAGTATGTAAGCGTTCTGCTTGTACCACATCCTTGGCGACACGTGGTAATGAGTAGTGTTTTTCGTTTTGGCCATTCTGGTCAGTAGGTCATGGTGTTTCATTGTGGCTTTAATTTCATTACTAATGAGATTCAGCTCAAACCGTAAAGAATCTGCCTGCAATGCAGGAGACCAGGGTTTGATCCCTGGGTCAGAAAGATTCTCTGCAGAAGGAATGGCAACCCACTCCAGTATTCTTGCCTGGAGAACCCCATGGACAGAGAAGCCTGGCAGGCTACAGTCCGTGGGGTTGCAAAGAGTCAGACACGACTGAGCAACTAACACGCGCAATGAGATTCAGCAGTGTTATCATGTGTTTTTTGAGTACTAAGCCATCTTTGTTTATTGTCCAGGTCTCTTGCCCACTTCTTTTGTTTTGTTTCTTCTTTCCCTCGCTATTGAGTCACTTTTTTTTTTTTTTTTAAGATTGATTTGTATGAGTTTTATGGAAAAAAAAACCAACTCTGGATATCTGTTCTTCTGTTTGATCACGTGTGTTACAGATATTGTCTTCTCTGTAGCTTATCTTTTACAAAACTCTCTTAGCTGTGTCTTTTGGAAAACAGAAGTTGCTGGTTTTACTTTAGTCTGGTTAATTTTTTAGTGTCCTGTTTAAGAAAACTTTTCCCATGCCAAAAGCATTAAGATATTTTTCTACATTCTGCAAGCTTTATTGCTTTGCCTTTCCCATTACATCTACAGTCTACCGTTTTTTTCTGTATGGATATCCAGTTCACTCAGCACTTTTCCCCACTACCTTGTTTCTTGGATCACAAATCAAGCATCTTTTAAGTGTGGGTTTGTTTGGAATCTATTTTGTTGAATTTGGTCTGTTTATCCTGTTTTAACACCAAACTGTGTTAATTGCTGTAGTTTTAGAATAAGACTTGTCTGAAAGAGCAAATTTTGTGCCTTATTTTTATAGATTTTTTTTCTATAGGCTTTTTAGTTTTCTTATCAAAGTAAGGAATTGCTTTCTATTCCTAAATTGCCATTTGTTTGTTTTTTTAATCATGAGCAACCATTGAATTTAAAAAAAAAATTTTTTTTGCTGCATAGGCTCTCTGTCTGGTGATTCAAGCATCAAATAAATGATTCCTAGGTGACTAGGAATGCTCTCTTGACCTTGAGATTCTATTATTCCTCAGCAAATTAAATTCAACAAGAATGTCTCGAGCACCATCTTAATTCTGTGCATTATATAAAAAGAAAAGCTATCTTTGCCTTTTAGGAGATTAGAATTCCATTGGTGAGATGATACCTACATATCTATCTATCTATCTATATGTTTATAATAAAAATTGTGAGTGATTAATTGCAGAATGAACAGCAAAACCATACTTGCCTAGGATGTTAAGTCAGAGAAGGCGACACCATGGCAGAAGTAGAATGAGAAAGAATACATCTCATCACCTTGTGTGGGAAAATATCAGTAAAAGAGTCACCCAGGCAGGACAGGGGAATTGGCCTTGGCAGAATTGTCAGTAAAGAGACCAGCTTGGTGGAACTAGCAAGCTGTTTGGTCTTATTTTTAAAATGTATGGATGAATAAATTATGAACGGTAGCAATTTTATCAGCAGTGGCATTTCTTTCAGCAATTGCCAGCATGGTGGAAGCATTGGCCTTCTAGATTTGGAAGTCTTGCATAACTAAAATATCACCAGTGATTATGTCTTATGTTTCAAGAGAGTAAACATTTTTCATGGAAAAAAATCCTCATTCATATCATGAGATACATCTGTTTGTAAAACAGTTTGAACAAAGTGGGCATTTCAGCTCTACCTTTTTGGAGCTGCTAGGTGCTATTCTTTTGGGTTTTGTAGGTATTCTCTATTTGAGTCTTATAGATTCTAGTCTTTTGTTCATATTTAGCTCATAAGGATCAAGGTCACACAGAGATTAAAGCTCTTTTGCTGCACTGATATTAAAATCTGGACAGTGTTCCTTGCTGTCTTTTAATTTTTATTCTAGTGTTAGTACAGTAGTTCAAACACAATAATTAGTTTTTGTTTAATATTGTTCAACTAAGATCAAATGCAACATGTATATACCAGGATAAAAAGTTCAAGTAAATTTCCTACAGAGTGAAAATAGAAGACTAATTTCTTTCCATTGACTATAATTTATAGAAGTTATAGAATATTTCTGTAACCTAGTTTTTTACTGAATATGAAATTTGTATAGTTATCTATATGTGAAAATCCCAAATATTGAATTTCAGTGTGTAAGTTACCAGTTGTTAAAATTATAGAACAGTTTTAATATTGCATCATTTTGTTTGAGAGAGTATCAAACAAAAGCTGAAAACATGACTTAAGACAGATAAAATCTTTTTTATATATTGGGATGGCCAAAAAGTTCATTCAGAGTTTCTATAACATCAAAACCCCGTGTATCCTTTTTTACACTGGCTTATGAGACCAGACTCCTGACTGAAATTCTAAGAGCAGTGAAAGGAGGGAAGGAGACAGATAAATATAGGTTTATTTGGGGACAGAGTTAACGTGTGTGTAGAAAATTCATACCATGCCATACATACAACAGTTTTGAAATCTATCAGGTAAAATTTTAAATGTGATTGGTATTTGATAGCTTTCAATAACTTATTTAGTTATTTATAATATCTGAACCCTGGAGAGCCTTAGATATAACCTTGTGGGTATTTTTCTACTTAATTTGTGATCACACTATTTTTTATCACTGCGGGACCGTTTCTGTAGCTAATGCAGCATTTCCCTTAGGTCTTCTGAAGGCCCTAGTGAGTATGTAGACAGTGCACATAAAATGATTGGATTCTTTTTAGTGGAGGAAAAAATGAAGCATAGGAAGTTGAATTTAGTCTTAATATTGGACAGTATAAGACTTTCCCCCTTTTATCTCATTATTGGGTATTTTATCCATCTCAACAAGGTAGAATTTGACCTACAAAATGTATACTGTAATAAGTGCGTTGTTGAAATTTCTTTTTTTTTAATTTTCAGAGTTGTTAGTACTGTGAAAATGCATATGTACTCTGTGATTGTTTTAGTGTCACTTTTTGGGTTTATTTTTGGCAGATAAAATAACACAAGAAGATATTGAAAGCATTCTACAGAAATTCACTGGGAATATAATGCAAGTACCTCCCCTGTAAGTTCAATTGTTGACTTTGAATAAATGTTTAATTTTATTTTCCAGTGGCTGACATCGCGTTAATGAAGAAAAAAGAGAGGGACTTCCTTTTACTTTACGGCATAGCACGTTTTAGACCTAGCAACTAATCAAGTGAGGTGACCCTGATTCAGACAGGGTACAGAGTCTCTGATGTCTTTAAGAGGAGCCTGGTGGGCTCCAGTCCATGGGGTCACAAAGAGTCAGACACGACTGAGCACAGCGCATACACACACGGGATGTGGTCTCCTTTGTCCCTGGATATTGCCCCAGTCTGACATCTGTGCTCTTCCAGGCTTTGTTGGTCTTTCTGATTCTACCTGTAGTCATCAGGGCAGTTATGGAGAGCAGAAGATGTGTTGCTTTTCCCAGAACAGCAGGAAGAGACCAGTCCCGTCTGGTACAGGCATCAGAGTTATGCTTTAGAGTCCAGTTGACACTTCTTGTCAGGTGTTGGGACCATTCTTTTTGGGCCCAGAATCTTATATTTCACAATTCTCTGCAACAAATGAAATAGATGAGAATTATAACTTATTAAAAATATAAGTATATTGATTTACCACCTAAGCCATATTTTTGTGCACATTATAATTTCAAGCAAATTGCTTCCTTTTTTTTTTCAAATGGCATATAAAATGTATCAGGATATGTTACTAAAAATTCTTTTAGAATTTTGTTATTTTAAAAAATCTTAGTTTTTTTTAAGAACACTGAAATATCTATGGGGAAATGTTTCTTTACAATTTTGCCTCAAATGGGAAGACTTAAAAATTGTAGCAGGATCTGAACAAACATTATTTTGGATCATTATTGTTAAGATATAGTAAACATTTATATATTTAAGAATCGTCTTAGGATTTTCTTCTGTGTGATTGTTGCAAGGATTTTGTGGTATTAATCACACTTAATCACACAAAGTTAAATGCTGTTAAGTAGATTATTTGCTTATTTTTTCTTTGGAAACATTTTGGTAACTTTTACGTGAAAATGTAATTACAATGGAAATACATTGTTTTGAGGAAATATAGCTGAGATCATTGTTACTGGATGCCTTGTACCCTTTACCCAGAATGAGGACTAGTGAAGACATGAATAGACCATCTCCAGGAAGATGGTTAAAGAGGAATATTGACAGCATTGCTCACTGAGTGCCAGAATGAACTGTATTAGCCTCAAAGATATTTAGGAACTCTATGCCTGACACCAGTGTGGAGTAGATTAGAAGAAAAGAGTTCATTCTTAGAAGGGTTTTCAGTTGAAAGGGCTGCTAATCATCTTCTCTTTCCACGCTGTAATCTGGAATTATTCTCTCTCGCTTTCTCAATCTCTTTCTATTCTTGCTCCCTTCTTCTCTCTCTGTCTCCCTCCCCTACTTTGCAAGCTATTCTGCATTGAAGAAAGATGGCCAGAGGCTTTCAGCTTTGATGAAGAGAGGCGAAGTAGTGGAAGCAAAGCCTGCCAGGCCAGTTACTGTATACAGTCTCTCCCTTCAGAAATTCCAGCCACCATTTTTCACACTAGGTAAGATGGAGAAATCTGAAATCATTTGTATTTACATGTGCCTTTATTTTATAGTTGGCTACTTTTCTGTAATTTTAATGGATCCCGAGGATATTGGAAATTTTTTAAAATTTGAATTTAAAGAAGGTTAGAATTTGTTAATAACTTTTTGACGACACATATGATAAGAATACCTATGGCTATATAGGGGTTCAGAGTTGTCCTAAATCATCTGAGTTTCTTATATTATCTTACTATAAAGTTGTAAGTAACATACTTTGGATCTCTATAGAGGAGAGTAGGTAAGGAATACATATTTTCAAAATTTTGTATTTTCTATTTTATTGTCTTATGAATACTTGTTTCCCATTTTGGCTAGTACTTGATAGTTTATACTCAGTTTTTTTATTAACATTTATTTGTCCTTTTAAAACAATGCTTTTTCAGTTTTTGAACAAGAAATTCTAAAAGTTGAGTGATTTTTCTTTCTCTTTGTCACCAGCAAATTACTGCTAAAGACCATGAAAATATAGGAGTAATGGGTAATGCAGAATTATATTCCTGGACATGTGGTCAAGTTTAATTCAAGTTAACAAATTGAATTTATCTATAATCCATATTTGAAATAAATTTAAAACCCCAAAAGGCTTTTTCTATTGTTCAAAAATTTTATGATATCCTAGCTAAAGCCCTGAATGTGTAAGAGTTGTGAAAAATCAAAAGCTGTAGTTCTTCTTAATCTTCAGTCTCCCTGAAATTGATCCTGCTCCTTGAAATTGACCCTGCTCTTAATTTCATGGTGCATTCTGAATAGGTTGACTTTTGGAAATAATTTCCCAAATATTTTTTTTCTAAACTTTGTTGCTCTTTTTTCTCCTTTTGACATTATTATTTAGTGTAAGTTCCTGTAGATTGTGAGTTTTGTACAATATTTTTAGGAAGTCACTCCTTAAGTTTCCTGATTCTAAAATGTTAGACAAACAATGAAACAAATATGCTAAAAAGTGTTTTACTGTGTTCCATGAAAAAGCAGCAGCTGTGTTGGCAAAGCAGATATTATCTATGAAAGTAAAAAAAAAAACCCTCAAATTTTTCCAGTTGCATTTGTTCATTGGAGTTTATAGTAGGCCACATTTGACTCTTTTCATCAAAGTCAAACATAGTGCAAGAATGTAGCACACCTCCATTTGGTCCTAGTGCTCTTTTTTTTTTTTTTTAAAATCTCAGCATTGACTCCCACCTTGAGCTGATGGGGAAAAAATGAAATTAAAATACCTAGGTGGGAAGTTTTGATTAATTTCCTCAAATAACTTTATTTGTATGCTAAGCTAGAAACAGGTGGAATGTGGTCTTTTTGTGTGGAAATACAGTTCTTTTCAGGGTGTCTTGTGGATGAATAAAAATAATCCAGAGCCTTGCTCTTACAATAACTTGTATTATATTGGCTAAGCTAAGAAGCTGTTTAGACATGCAGTCAGTTCTGGTACATTGTGTAATTTTAAGTTATTTCATGATTTTTTTCAGGAATATTTCCAAAAGAACATTTAAATATGTTGAGTTCTCTCTGTAATATATTACCCCAAACATAATTCCTGCCACTGAAAAGGGAATTTATGTTTGTTTGTTGTATTTTTTGAGTATGTAAATCTGGAAATATTTTAAAAATCTACCACTTATGATAGCAAGGCTGAGATGTTTAACCGTTTGAAACCTATTAAATGAATAAGATGTGCAAATCTGAAAAAAAATTTTTTAAGTCTGCAGCTCATGATAGCAAAGCTGAGATTTCTAACTATTTGAAACCTATTAAATGAACAAGGCTGAAGTATTAAAGTGGTATGACTTGCATGTAATTTAAAACATGCTCATGAGTTTCTGCTATTTGCTTTCTCCACACTCTGACTTTTCAGTCTCACACATATGCTACTAGATGAATAATTTATGTTTTAGCACATAAATATTTTATCACGCGATTGTTTGCATAGTACATTTTTACATTTGTTTAGGGGCATCATTTCTATGTAAAGTGGATTTCATAGGAGCTTAGCAATTCACCATGTCACTATTAACCTTCCAGATGTCGAATGTGGAGGAGGTTTTTATATCAGAAGCTTGGTCAGTGACATTGGCAAAGGTAAGCATAAAGATGAATTATGAATTACCATTTAGAGAGTAGTAGTCCTTTTTGATGGGAAGAAGGAATTTTCCGTTTTTCTTGTCTCTGAGTACTGGCCTTAGGAACTGTGCCAGTACTGTGCCAGTACTGAAGGCTGTGCTGTCAGCCTTAAAAGCATTCTAGGTTTATAGCAGATAATTATCAGCATCCACAGCTGCAGTGAAATGCTTGTAATGGGAGAGAGGAGAAAAAGAGGAACAGAAAATGAAGATGTGAATAGTGAATCTAAGGACCAACATTTTTTTTTCAAGCATAAAGTGTTTTAACTCAAAAGTGGGACAAAAAAAAAAGATTACTCCTTTTGAAAAAAAATTGTTTTCATTGCTACACGTCAAATTTTTTCAAACAACCTAGAAGCCATCATCTTACTAACAACCGGGGAGTTGGAGATCTGGCCCTGCCATTGGCTGGCTATGGTGACGTGGGACAGGCCTCATTACCTCGTCTGCAAAGTGAGAGTAATATTACCTCAGGAGTTAAAGAAGAAAAGTGAGTGCCAGTTCTTTCTAGACTTCAAACCAATTTATTAGATGAGCTATTAATATTATTTGGCTACTTAATCATTTCTCAATCTCAAGCCTTCTGGTTATTATTTTGGATGATTACAACTTTACATTTAGGGTAGTTTTGAAAGGTTTGAATTGAGTCCCTCAGTCATTTGAAGAATGATAGACTATGAAATACTAAATCATTTATCATGCATTTTCTTTTTCCTTTTTGTTGCCACAGAACTCTCTTCCTGTGCTAATGTGCTAGAGTTGACGCGAACCAAACAGGGACCGTTCACCCTGGAGGAGCATGCCCTGCCCGAAGACAAGTGGACGATTGATGACATAGCACAGTCTCTCGAGCGGTGCTCATCTCTTTTCCCAGCAGAGCTGGCACTTAAAAAATCAAAACCTGAGGAGTCTAATGAGCAAGTTTTGAGCTGTGAGTATATAACTCTGAACGAGACAAAGGGAGAAGACGATGTAATTAAGACACTTTAAGACTGGCTTGGCATTGTTATCATTTCCTGGTTGACATTTGAATTCTGTGTGCAGAATGACAGGCTTTGTGCAAAAGACAAATGATAACCTATGGGTTTTTTTCTTTTTTTGCATGAAGAAAAATGTCCGTCATTTATGGTGCACAATTTATTTGCTGTACATTATAAATAGCCCTGCAGTTGTTCATTTCTTGCTGTACTATAGAATATTGTCATGCTGTTAGATCAGATTCAGGAAAAGCAACTTTCTGATTTTGATCTCTCTTAAAAGTTTTCTCGTATGAAAAAGTTGACCTTATTTTCTAATCAGGGAAAAACAATGAGCTACATGTTTCTTTGGTGTCGCGAAGTGAATATATATTTGTTTCTTTGACTTTATTTTGGCTTCCTGGCGGCTCTGGTTATTGAAACTCCTTAACTATGTTTGAAAAAGCCATTATTTAACTCTTACGTTTTAGAGAGTTTATGATTATTAAGAACCTTTCTTTAATGATGTTATACTTATCTTGGTAATAAGCTGTGATTGTTTAGATCTTGGAAAGCAGTACACTTTTATAATAAATATTTGTAAATGAACGAAATTATTGCTGCTACCACTAATGGAATGTAAAGAGAAAACTAAATGTTTAATTAAATTCATTTCTACTGTACCATTAGCATAGGACTGCTCCTATGGCTTATGTTTTGGCAGCTATGAGATGTTCTCCTGGTAATCAATACAGTCGACCACTCCGTGCCAATATACTAAATAACCTAATTTTTTTAAATTAGGCTAAAAAATATGTCTTCAATTAAAAACTTCTTTTCTTTATTTTTTAGTATTTATTTATACCTTTTTCTAGGGTATCAAGCCCCTGGTATTTTGTTTTCAGTTTACTTTTTCAAGTGATGTTTACAAATGCTGAGGTTTGCCCTGTATTTGCAATTTATCCCTCCTCTTTAAATGCTGAAAAACAGTTGTTCTCAAACATTTTCATTCAAGTGGCCTACTGACAGATCCCTGTCCCTCTTTACCATAGTTTTGAAAACAATCCCACTCCAAAAGAATAAATTTCATGTGTAATGAGTGCTTCATATTTTTGTTATGGGAAAGCAATATATAATACAGCCAGTCTGTTCAAATCCCACTGCATTTATTCAAATAAATAGAGTTTCAAAGGGAAGAGTTGTTAAATTTGCATCAAATAAGAATTTTTAGGTTTTTATGGATTGTCTGTCTTGCAAAGGTGGTGGTTTTGTAACCTCTAACCTCGAAATTTTGAATATGTAAAGAAAAATGGTCGTATTTGTGGTGAACCTCATATAAACTCAGTCTAAAAAGTTATATGCTTTGTAGAGCACTTTCAGCGTATTGTCAACATTTTTAAAACGAAAATGTTAGAACTTTCTTAAATGACACAGAAAATGATAAGGAAAAGAGCTAGTTATCATAATGCCTTAAATAAAACTGCAGACATACAAAGTTGTAAATGGAAACTTTCACAGCTTTGCTGGTCTGTGTCTAGGGCCCTGCAGTTTGTGTAACCAAAGGTGGCAGTGGTTGCCTCTTCCTGTTGGAATGGGACGGGTGACAGGCCGCCTTCATACGTTGCCTGGTAAGGAAGAGAAAGCACCTGGGGCACCTTGGCTCTGTTTCTCAACTTAAATTTTGGCATGTATAGTTTGCTAATGGTAAAGAGTGTAAATGTTTTGAAAAGACAAGTGACTTTCTGAAACAGTAACCAATCTTTTTCTTTTATTGAAAACACTGAAGAAAATTTTGCCAAATGGAAAAATTACCCATAATCCTCCCCACCCTGATACAGTGACTTCAGAACTTTCATTTTGTATTCCTCTTTTTTAACCTATTTTTTATTTCATATTATTTGACTATTTGTATTTAGTTTTGATAATGATTATTTAATCTTTTTACTTTATTTAAGCCATTTCCCTATTGTTAAATTCTTAGGTTATTTTCAGTTTTATTAAGATAAGTTCCTGGAAGTGGAATTATTAAGTGAAGTAATATAAACAGTATTATGGTTCTTCATAAGTTTGCCTTATTGCTTTCCCAGAGAGTTGTAACATTTTATAGTGTTACCATTTGAGTATATCAGTTCACCAGAAGTTTACAGCTTTGGGTGGGGGTTTTGTATGTTATTGTTGCTAATTTATTAAGTTAAAAGACTTCAAAATTGCCGATTTACCTCTGTGTGACTTTTTCATATGCTTTGTCACTTGTATAAATAAATGTCTTAATGGTTTCTTTATACATTTGTGTGAGTTGTTTGTGCAGTAAATACTTGGTAGAAGTGTTTTCGTGGTCTGTTGTCTTATTTTAGTTTCATTTTTTCATTTTTACTGACTAAATTTGTAACCAATTTTAAGAATTCTTTTATAGTTGCCAGATTTATGAGTATGAATAGTTAAAATTTATTGAAAATTAAAAACATTATTAACTTTCATAAGCAGCTGTAACTGATCAAGATGCTCTAAAAAGTTTGACTTGTCCATAAAACGAATTAGTTTTCTCCTAAGTCTGGTATTTATGTACCAATTGCTTTGCTTTTTTCCCTTTAGTCAAAATATTAACTATCTGTGCCTATGTATTTCATGTCGTAATAAAGTTGTCTTATTTGTAAGAAAACATGTGTTAGAAATTTCTGAAAATGCTTCCACCTGGAATATACAAATCATTTCATTTTGACATTTAATTTTTTTATATTTCTGAAAAATATTATCTGAAAAGTCAACAGACTTGGCCATAGAATTTTTTTATTATAGCTTTAAGATCCAGGATCATTAAAATAATATAATTTTTTCTCTGATAATTCAAAATTATAAAATTTGAATAAGAACTAAACACTAACTAGATCTTTTCTTCTTTAATACTTGAATTAATACCTATTCTAGATCCACCGTCAGAAATTATTCACTGTACTACATAAGAAAAGAATGCTTTATATCAGGTCTTTAGTACATTTTCTGTCTCTCTGACCAGTTTGAAATTTGTACCAGACTTACAGTGGGCATTTAGAGGTTTAATTAGTTCTGTTTCAAAGGAAGAAAGTAATTTACCTTATATGTTGGTGCATATAATAGAAAAATTGTAATTCAAAAGCACTCTAAAATATTGAAACATTTAAATAGAGGAATATGAAAAAATAAGTTTTTTGGGGTTGAAATGATTATAATGGTCTTGTAGTTAATTGAAATAGGAAATTGATCTTGAAACTACTTCTTTAAGGTATATGTGGCAGCGATAGCCTGGCCTAATCATTTATTGAGTATCACTTGTTAAACACTTACTGCATGCACTTGAATCTATAATTTCTTCATAGTTTAAACTTGAGTTAAGTTCTCTCTGTGAACAGTAATATCTCATATTGCTATTATAGTGATGATTCCAGTAGGAAAGTTGAAGTCAGAAATTACGATTTTGCTCCTCTTATCTATAAGTAAGCCTTAAACTGTAACATATTAAGATAATTTCCATCTCTACTATTAGCTTTTTGATTGAGGCAAATCACTTAATCTTTTGAGGCCTCAGTATTCTTATCTTTAAAACAAAGGAGACAGCTAGTCTATCTTTAAGAATTTTTTGCAGCACTCACATAGGCTTTGGAGTATAGATGATTTGTGTTTATTCTGTTCAGAGCACATTCTTTTTGAGCCTGAACTTTCATGTTGTTCATCAATTTTGGAAAGTTCTCATCCTTTATCTCTTTGAATATCACATCTGTTCCATCTAGCAGTCCTGTTAGATTTATGTCTTTTCATTTTATTCTGTGTCTAATTACTCTTTCATATTTTCCAGCTCTTTATCTCAGTGCTTCTTCTTAGAGAATTTCCTTTAACCTTTTTCCCAGATAATGAATTCTTTCTTCTGCTATTTTAATTTACTGTTAACCTATATATTTATTTCAAAATTACTGTGACATTCAAAAGTTTATAGAACATCAACTTTTCCCCAAAATCCCTCTTTTGGTGTGTGTTGTCATATTCTTTCATCAGGGTTTTAGTTTAAGTATATATCAATCCCAGGGACGGGGAGCCTGGTGGGCTGCCGTCTATGGGGTCACACAGAGTCGGACATGACTGAAGTGACTTAGCAGCAGCAGCATATCATATATGTTTATGTAATTATCATTAAAAGTTAAAATATGTATATTTGTAATTTTTACAGATATTTAATATCCATATAGAAAATTGCATATATCATAAATATATCACCCAGTAAATGTTCATAAAGCAAGCATGTGTAACCAACAGCTAAATTAAAAAAAAACCAGAAGGTTCCTAATTCACTGGAGGTCCTCCAGAAAGTTCCTTCCAGTCACTAGCCCTCTAACCCCACCCCACCACCAAGGGTAACCACATCTAACATTACAGATTGTTATTTTGTCTGCCTTTTTGCTTCTATAAATAAAGTGAACAGTATATACTCTTTTATGTCTGGCTTCTTTTGCTCACAATTACATTTGTGAGGTTCTTCCATTGTCTTGTATACAGTAATAAATCATTTTCATTATTGTTTAGCATTCCATTGTGTGAATATACCTACATTTATCCATTTTTCTGAATGATGGGCACTTGATTAGCTTTCAGTTTTGAATATTGGAGAAGGAAATGGCAACCCACTCCAGTATTCTTGCCTGGAGAATCCCAGGGACAGAGGAGCCTGGTGGGCTGCCGTCTACGGGATCGCACAGAGTCGGACACGACTGAAGCGACTTAGCAGCAGCAGCAGTATTCCATTTTATCTCCCTATTGACTTGTTAATATTACCTCTCTAAAATTTTTTTAGTTTGTGCTACATGTCCTTATCACAGATTACCTTCAAATATCTTCTATGTTTTGGGCTATTTTCATACTTTTACATTATAAGCTCTTACATTATATACTTGACATTATAAACTTTGTAATGGGTTTTTTAAATTGTTCTTTACTTTGATGCTTTAGACCAGAGGTCGCAGCTCTTAACACTACACATAAATGAATGGATGTGGTTATGTTTCAATGAAACAATATTTACCTTCATGTTGTAGCTTGCCGACCCCTGACTGTTAGTTATCTTCTGAATACCTCTAAATCTAAAAAGGTTTTTAAAACTTTTATATTTATCTACACCCTGGTGTTTTTCATTTTTTAATGTAGATCTAAATTTCTATCTGGTATCATACTCCTTTCTGAATAATTTCCTTTAACATTTCTTATAAGTCTGAGAGCAGTGAATTTTCTTTACTTTTGTTTGTCTGAACAGTGTTTATTTTGCCCTTTGTTTTGAATTACAGTTTTTCTGGATATGTGAATCTCGATTTGTTAACTTTTTTCCTTCCCATTAAGCACTTCCGTGTCATTCAGTTATCCTCTGGCTTGCATAGTTTTCTGTAGCTGCCTTCAAGGTTTTATCTTTGATTTGCAGCAGTTTGTCTCTGATTGTCTAGGTGGTTTCCTTTGCATTTATCCTTTCGACGGCATCTGAATTTCTTGCATTTTCAGTTTATTTTCATCAGCTCCAAATTAATGCATTAGTAAGGCTAAGACTTAAAGGCCAGATATCTTAAGTCGTGACTGTTCTTTTGGCCTGCCAAACTGGCTATATTATCTAAAGGTGTTGACTAGGTGATTTTATTCCCTATTATTTAAGTATTTATTGTTTAGTCACTAAGTTGTGTCTGACTCTTTGTAACCCCATGGACTGCAACACGCCATACTTCCCCGTCCTTCACCATCTCCTGGAGTTTGCTCAAACTCATGTTCATTGAGTCAGTGATGCCGTCCAACCAGCTCATCCTCTGTTGCCCCCTTCTCCTGCCTTTAATCTTTCCCAGCATCAAGGTCAGTTGTATGTCAGTTTAAGTATACAATGCCTTTGCCTGGGGAACAATATATGGTATACAAAAGAAGTTTTGAAGACATGGTTCAGGCCTTTAAGAAGGTTTCACTTCAAATAGGAACTCAAGAAATGTACATATACAAAGTTAAGTAGCACCACTGAGCTTCCCAAGTGGCTCAGTGGGAAAGAATCCGCCTACCAATGCAGGAGACCCGGCTTGATCCCTGGGTTGGGAAGATCCTCTGGAGGAGGAAATGGCAACCCACTCTAGTATTCTTGACTGGAAAATTCCATGGATAGAAAGGACTGGCATGCTACAATCCATGGGGTTACAAACAGGCAGGGATGACTGGCGGCTGAGCACACATGCAGTGCCATACGACAATACATAATTTTGTATCAGTGAGTGATATTGCCCCAGAAATGTTATTGATGTTCCGTTCCGTTCCGTTCAGTTGCTCAGTCGTGTCCAACTCTTTGTGACCCCATGAATCGCAGCACGCCAGGCCTCCCTGTCCATCACCAACTCCCGGAGTTCACTCAGACTCACGTCCATTGAGTCCGTGATGCCATCCAGCCATCTCATCCTCGGTCATCCCCTTCTCCTCCTGCCCCTAATCCCTCCAGCATCAGAGTCTTTTCCAATGAGTCAACTCTTCACATGAGGTGGCCAAAGTACTGGAGCTTCAGTTTTAGCATCATTCCTTCCAAAGAAATCCCAGGGTTGATCAGAATGGACTGGTTGGATCTCCTTGCAGTCCAAGGGACTCTCAAGATGTTCAGTGGGGCTATAATTAATTTCTGCAAACACTTGCTGAGCTCCTGCTGAAAACAGAGGAAGGAGAACATGGACATTCAGTGACCAGGACAGCTACCTCAAGAAGGAAGACCTGAGTTGGGCCTTGAACAATAGATATGGAGGGGAGAAGAGTTCCGGCAAAGACGGTGGTATACAAGGCACATTCAATCAGCAAAGAAGAGGATGGTCTGGGTGGAGAGGAGAATTTATGTTGTGGTTGGAAAAGCAAATTGTCATGATATCATTTGGAGCCTTGAAAGGCAGAACTGAGTAAAGCTTCAGAGGAGGGACTGGTTCATATGGAAGCTTTATTTTAAGGAGGTTTACCTGGCAGTGTTGTCTGGCAGGAACTAAAGAGGTAGAAATGTTTAATTTCTAAGTCGTGTCCAACTCTTTTGAAATCCACGGACTGTAGCCCTCCAGGCACATTTGTCCATGGAATTTCCTAGGCAAGAATACTGGAGTGTGTTGGCATTTCCTTCTCCAGCAGATCTTTTCGACCCAGGGATTGAACCTGTATCTCCTGCATTGGCAGGGAAATTCTTTACCACTGAGCCACCAGGGAAGCCCAAAGTAGGTGGAAATAGGCAGAAAGTCAGTTGGAACTAATGCAGAATCCAGGACTGAGGTGATAAAAAAATCTGAACTAGAGCTTTCTCAGATAATACATCTTTGAATGGACAGTTTAAAGAAAAAAAGATTTTATTCAGTGATTTATTAGATATTTGACAGCCAGAGAATTGGAGGAAAAATTAGCAATAGTCATCAAATGGATTTTCTTAAAAGAAACTAATCTGATTTTTTGCATAAGAGTGTGGCTCAGATGGTAATGAATCTGCCTGCAGTCAGGAGACCCATGTTCAATCCTGGATCAGAAAGATCCCCTGGAGAAGGGAATGGCTACCCACTTCAGTATTGCCTGAGTCCCATGAACAGAGGAACTTGCAGATTACAGTCCATGGGATGGCAAAGAGTTGGACATGCCTGAGCTACTGACATTTTCACTTTCAAGCATTTTCTTAGGCTTTGGATAGTTGGTACAGTTGCCTCTGATAACGATGGCCATGAGTCATCCTTATAACAGCCATGATTACTTGTTCCTTTATAACAGCTGTGAGTTCTGTGATCAAACAATAAGCCTCCTGAAAAGAATTATTCCTTTTCACTTCTCTAAGTGTCTGGCATATAGTAGATTTGTTGAATTTCATCTGTAGTTAGGGGTTCCTAATTATTATTTGAAATATTAACTCATGCCCGTTGTTGAAGCAAGGGCTCAGGAGTTGTTAGGTTTACTAAGCTCTACTGCTTATCTTCAGCTATTCACCTTAAGAAAGTTAATTAACTTTCCTGAGCCCCAGTTTCCTCATATGTAAATTGGGTATATCAATGGTGACTATTTCATGAAATTATGAAGTCTAAATGAGGTCATTTTTCAGGTAAAGTGTTTAGCCTTCTTCCCTAGAACTCAGTAAGTAGTAAACAGAAGCAAATGTCCTGTACCTAATTTATATAAGTGAAGGATAAACCTGAAATTCTCATGGCTTATGTAGTCCAGGTATACAAGATGCTTTATACGATTCTGTTTTGATGAGAAGAACGGGGCTGAAAGAAAAAAATTCCTGATACCAGAGATTATTAAATGGTACAATAGGTTATTGATAGAAGTAGAAAAAGTCTTTAGTGAATGTCAGTGTTCACCTTTTCTATATTTCATGTCTAATATAGATAGATACACACACACATAAACACGTATGCTGTTAAAGTTATTAATAGTAAACTGTGGCTTCCCAAGGTTTAGAAATCTGCCTGCCAATGCAGGGGACGTGGGTTCAGTCCCTGGAAGATTCCACATGCTGCAGAGCAGCTGACCTCTGCACCGCAACTGCTGAAGCCTGCATGCCCTAGGGCCCGTGAGCCACAGCCAATGAGCCCTGTGCTGCAACTAACGAAGCCCGTGCTTTGCAGCCAGCAAGCCGCAACTGCTGATCCTGGGTGCTGTCGAAGCCCACGCACCTAGAACCCCCGTGGTTCTAGTGAGAAGCCCCGTGCACTGCAGGTGGGGAGCAGCCTTTGCTCTCCACAGCTAAAGAAAGCCTGCATGCAGCAATGAAGGTCTAACACAGCTAGAAATAAATGAGTTAATTTTTAAAAAAATCTTTTTTAAAAAAAATGGTTAGTAAACATTTTTCATTTTCATCATCTCATTTGATCCTCCAGCAATCCTGTGAATCAGGAAGAATGTCTTTATCTGTTATTTAGGTAAAGGACCTGAAGTGGCACTAAGTGACTTGCCAGGGTCGCATCGCTAGAATGGCTAGAATGGCAGAGCTGGGCCTCTGTACTCTTGATTCCCAGATGCTGTTTGTATTGCATCTGGAGGAAAGCGATCTGAAGCACAGATGTTTAGTGGGAGGAATGAAACACATGCTGTAATGCCAAAAAATAACTGGGAATAAAAGCAGAAAATAAGACATTTGTTTCTGTTATAATATGACAGAGAGCACGGCTCTTGTGGATTGGGAGTGAACATTCGGGGGGGGGGGAAATGGGGAGCAGTTTCATTTGGGTGCAAACACTCTTGGAACACTGCATCTGGTTCTGGGCTACTCATCACCGGGCTTATGGAAACCAGCTGGACGAGGTTCAAAGCAAAGCACCGAAAAGCTTAAGAGGCTGAGGGCATCAATGAATAAGAGAAGATTAGAATTAAATATGTATAGCTCAGTTAAGTAAAGACTAGGGAAAAACCAGCTAACTATATACAAATACTTAAAATGTGTAGACATTAAAAAGGTAGATTAATTATTTAACATGATACACGAGGATATAATATATAGTGATAGGATGCAAATTTAAGCTGAGTATAAAGGGAAATATCCTGATAATCCAAAAAGCTCTGTGGCATAGTCTTTCCCTAGAGAAGCAACAGAGACTGCAAGGCTTCTTACTTCTAAAACTTTCCTGTGAACTAGATCCTAGATGGTTTTAAAGACTGATCATTAATTTGGTCAGGCGTAATAGTGAATTTGGTCAGTGTGTTTATATAAGAGAATGTCCTTTTTTTTTTTGGCTGTGGGACGTGAGATATTAGTTCTCTGATGAGGGATCAAACCTGTGCCCACTGCAGTGGAAGCTCAGAGGCTTAACCAACTGGACAGCCAGAGAAGTCCCTAGAAAGTATGTTTTAGAGTTACTCTGATGTATAGGGATAGAACGGAGAAGGCGATGGCACCCCACTCCAGTACTCTTGCCTGGAAAATCCCATGGATGGAGGGGCCTGGAAGGCTGCAGTCCATGGGGTTGCTAAGAGTCGGATACGACTGAGCAACTTCACTTTCACTTTTCACTTTCATGTATTGGAGAAGGAAATGGCAACCCACTCCAGTGTTCTTGCCTGGAAAATTCCAGGGACGGGGGAGCCTGGTGGGCTGCTGTCTATGGGGTCGCACAGAGTTGGACACAACTGAAGCGACTTAGCAGCAGCAGTATAGGGATAGAACAACACAATATAAGAGATTTGCTTAACAATACTACACGAAAGGAGGGAGGAAGAAAGGGAGGGAGGGAAAGAAAAAAGGAAGTCAAGAAAGAGGGGGAAAGAAAAAGGATGAAAAGGATAAATGAAGCAAGAGAAGCAGATGTTGGTAATGTTGAATCTGAAGGAAGGTCATATGTGAGTTTGTTTTATATATATTTGAAAACTTTCATAATAAAAAAAAATCCGTGAACAAAACTCAATAGTATATTAATCCCTGGCCTCCCTGAATAGAAAACCTTGCTGATGACACACACAGAGACCTGCTTGACCAGGGCCTCTGCTCACCATCTTGCTCTGGAAGGCAGATTGGGCTGGGCTGAAGGACTCTCTTTCTAAAACTTCGGAGGGAAATCCAGGACAGTTCTTGGAATTGTGGCTTCTAGTGGTAGCTTCAGCAGGTTGAATTTCTACAGTGAAAGTGCAGAGAGCAGGGTTGTAGAACCATGAATGACCTCTCCTGCGTTCCTGTCCCTTATTCATGTAAAGTACTGGCCCTTGATCAGAGAAGCCGATACCTTCAGAATAGCCATATCCTATTCTCTTGAGTGAAGAACCTCATTTGTAGAGTCTGTAAAGCAAGGAGATGGGTAACTCATAAGGTGAATGATTTCAAAACCCAGCAAACATCTATGAAGCTGAAGTTTGTTAAGGTTTTTTTTTTTTTTTTTAAGATTTAAAAAAACTAACTGCTCTACTTTACCTCTCAGAGCAGATCTCAGCTTACCTTGAAGGTGAATGTTTAGGGCAGGGGATTTAGGGCACATTTGAAGTGTATGTCCTGACTCTGCTGTTTTTTTAGTTAGAAGACTATAAATATTTTATCTGAATTTCACTGATAGCAATCAAGCATGAACATGGAGCCAGCGTTTGAGGATCTGTCCTGTCTGAATTTCTCCAGAGTACACAACTAGGCCAGCAAATGGTAGCTGGAGTGAGATTGATTCCAGGTCAGTGTAAGAGTGGATCCTGTAGCCACTGGAGCTCTCTGGAAATGTAGCTGAGGCTCAGTGGTGGACATGTTTGGTTGAATCTCGTGTCTAGACATCCTTTCTCCAGGCCCAGCATCATTCTGTTAGCTCACACCCTTGTCATCTCTTACCTGGGCTATGCAGCTGCCACAATTAGACTGCTTCACCACTAGCCTCTTCCCTATGCTACTCTACTCCACTTTGCCTCCAGAGTGGCTGTTTTGTAACACAGCCGATCATGTCATTTCTCTGTTTAGACTCTTAGGAAATATACTCAGCAATTTTTCAAGTCTCAAAGCGTAGAGTCCATGCATGCTCAGTTGCTCGGTCATGTCTGACTCTTTGTGTCCCCGTGAACTGTAGCCCACCAGGCTCCTCTACTCAAGAATGCTGGAGGGGGTTGCCATTTCCTACTTCAAGGGGATCTTTGACCCAGGGATCAAACCCACGTCTCTTGCATCTTCTGCATTGGCAGGCGGATTCTTTACCACTGTACCACCCAGGAAAGCCCAAGTGTATAGTTATAAAGTCTTTTTTCGTGACCCAGTCAGAATCAATCCATCCTCATCTCATTTGCCATGGTATCTCATATACATTCATTACCATACTTAGCACCCCCATTTAAATCATGTATTTATTTACTTGTCTTCCCCATGAGACTTAAGGCAATGACTACGTTTTCATCATATTTCCTCAGTGCCTGGCACGTTCTAGGCACTCAATATCATCAAATAAGCCCTGGGAGCCATTATATTCCAAGTATAGGAAGACAGTAAGCACTCAACAACTTTGCGTGAATAAAGTAAGATGGCATTCATTCAGCCCTTATTTGTTGACCAGAGATCTAGCTGATCTCTGACCTCAGTGGCCCTTGAATGGGGAAGCATTTCCCCCCATTTCTGTGTTTTAAGCACAGGAAGATGAGTAACGCAGTGAATGATACAGTCAGAAAATGTTTATTCCTCTACCCTAAGCTTGCTTTCAGCTTTCAGATTCTATAAAAGAAACAAGATGACATACAGCTTATTAGAATTTGTGGTAGCATTGTTTATTTGTTTCCTTTTAAAGGAGGAGGTGGAATTGGATTGTTTGTTTGGTTTCTTCTTCAATAAGCAACATCTTAATATAACTAGTCTGGACATCTGTCCCATTTTCAAAAATTACAAGTTTCGATCATTGCTAAATTGTACAGATCCCAATCTGTCTGCTTTGCATATATTTGCATTTATAAAAGCAGAAGCAGGCTAAGAGTCTTTCTAATGCAATCCCCTAAATGCATGAAGTATTAGATTGCTTTTCCCCATTGGTTCATGCATTGCTAAGGGCTTAAAAGGATCATTGATTTGAATTATTTAATGTGTACAGCAGGTTGAATTTCTTTTCTTTCTTTTTTTCAAGAACCTTAAGGGGCATTGCCTTAGTTTTTTATGTTAAATCTCATTTTTCTTTGAAATAGGAAGTTAAAGCTGTATTCACGTAAGGTTTCAAAGTGCCAAATTTTCACTGTGTTTTTAAACCATCTAGGAAATCTTTGATTTTAGTGAAACGTTGCTGCTGAAAATTGAGCTGAAATTGCTAGGCTTAAAATATAGTTATAACTACATTTTACTCTAATGTATGATTTTTCCTTTTTTGAAGTTGATGCAGATGAAATAAAAGAGATCATTTCTCTAATAAAAAGCCATCCTGGATCTTTGTTCTTGTTTTTTAAATTTAAGCTGGTTTTGACTTAAATTCTGTTACCACAGCCCTAGACTTTAAATGTTGAACATTTTTACTGTGTAATTTAAGTTTTAGTTCCTACTGTTTTTTGACGCTTTGCTCTCTTCCTGTGGAAAGGCTGTTGTGCCGTGTCGGCACAATTTGTGATGGAAACATCTGGGTGAACGGATTTATTTCAGTTTGTGTTCTGTTCAGAAAGATTGCCCCAAATAGTCTTGTTTGTGATGTCTAGCGTGGCTTCCTAAAACAAAGCAAAAAGTCTTATTTAATCCATCTGTCAGGACAATGCATAAATAAAAAAAATGGAAGCCTCATTCACATATGGCAGTCATGTGTTGTAAAAAGTTTAGGTAAAGATAATTTATTATCTCAACCCAGATGCTTTTGAGAGTGACATGGGATTCCTAATAATAATTGAGACATTATTGATCTACAACAGGTCTAAACTGAGATTATCCAGGAAAACCAGATGCCATTGTCACCCTAACTACTTATCACGGCTATTAAAAGTCTCATTTACCATGGTATATAGCAAGTTCTTCTGGGAATTCTGGTAAGTCACTGATGTAGCTCTGTGTCAAGGAGCGCAATGGAAGGTTCTAAAGAATCAGTCAGTACAACACACCACCACCCTGGGAAGCCCAGAAAGATATATAGATTACATCTTACACTTGATAGTGTATATTTGTTGATGGCTGGTGAGAAGTTGCTGTGTTGCACATTCTTGAATGTGTAGGAGGTAAAAGACATTCAGGGCAGAAGACACAGCAACTGGGACTTGACAAAACCTTTAACATTGCCTAACGGTAAACCTGCCATAGCTGATAGTCAATTGTTACCATATTAACATGCCTAAACATCTCTCTCAATAAATCAAATATACTTAGCGTTTGTAGGAGGGCACAGATATTGAAAGCCTACAGGGGAAAGTTGAGATTTGGGTTACCTGTGCCTTTGATTCCAGAGTCAGAAATGTTAGCCAAGGATGTCAGCAAATGAAATACATTTGCTTAGTTTTATGTCATGAGATGCAGCAACTGCCCTATTTTCTCTTACAGCCTTCCTTCTGAATTAATATCTCTTAAAAATAGCTGCAGATTCTCAAACCTGTAAGAATAGTACACGCTGCTTGCCACAATTTCTTTTTTCCTGAAGATCCCTTCGAGGTCTTTCAAGAATTCAGTTTAACTTAGCAAAGATTAGAAGACCTACTGTGTGTGTGAGGCATCATGTAAGATGCCTCTAAGATACAAAGAGGAGGGTGAGCCTCTGCCCTCAAGGCATTTTTCTATAATACAAGAGCATAAAGTGAATGCATAACAACACAGTAATACTACAGAGGCAAGTGCCATTAAAAAGACATCCCTTCAGTTGTGTCTGACTCTTTGTGACCCTACGGACTGTAGCCCCTCAGGCTCCTCTGTCCATGAGATTCTTCAGGCAAGAATACTGGAGTGGGTTGCCATTTCCTTCTCTAGGGGATCTTCCCAGGGATCAAACTAGCATCTCTTATGTCTTCTGCATTGGCAGGTGGGTTCTTTATCACTAGAACCACCCTGGGAAGCCCAGAAAGATATATAGATTACATCTTACACCTGATGGTGTATATTTTTTGATAGCTGGTGAAAAGTTGCTGTTTTGCACAGGGATCCCAGTCTGGCACTCCGTGATGACCTGGAGAGATGGGATGTGGAGAAGGAAGGGGATGTATGTATAATTAAGGCTGATTTGCATTGTTGTTTGGCAGAAACCAATACAACATGGTAAAAAAATTTTAATATATTTAAATTGAAAAATATACATTAAAACAGAGTGGTGGATATAAGGATATTTATAACACAAGTCTATAGTTTCCTGCATGTTTGAAATGTCATTTAAAAGTTGTTGTTTTTTAAATATATATAGCATTGTATATACTACTTGCTGCTGCTGCTGCTGCTGCTGCTGCTGCTAAGTCGCTTCAGTCGTGTCCGACTCTGTGCGACCCCATTGACGGCAGCCCACAAGCCTCCCCCGTCCCTGGGATTCTCCAGGCAAGAACACTGGAGTGGATTGCCATTTCCTTCTCCAGTGCATGAAAGCGAAAAGTGAAAGTGAAGTCGCTCAGTCATGTCTGACTCTAGCGACCCCATGGACTGCAGCCTACCAGGCTCCTCCGTCCATGGGATTTTCCAGGCAAGAGTATTGGAGTGGGGTGCCATTGCCTTCTCCGTATATACTACTTGGAGAATTAATTTAGGGAACTGGGCAATTATATCTGGTTATAAGGATCTGTGTTGCCTTTATCTACCCTTTTCTGCAACATTCCATTCCCTTTAGCTGTAACTTAGCTTCCCTAAAAATTCTCTCACGAAATGAGTCTTCTTTCTCCCACACCTATCCAGCGGTAGGCAGCACAACACACGTTCTTTTGGGTGCCCAGAACGTGCCTTGTCCTTTGTCTCAAACTGTCTTTGATGTGAAGTTCACTCTCTCTCAACCTTGCCTGTCTCACATACACTGTGTATTGGCATCTGCCTCCAAGGCTTCTCCTCTCCTCACCCCATCCTTTGCCAAGGCAAACTGGTATACGCCCACCGCTCACCTTCCCCATTGCACAGCTCCAGTCCAAGCCACACACTGCTCTTGCCTGGATTCCGCAGTGGGTTTCTTTCTCTCCCTACGCAGGTCTCCTCTCTGAGCACCTGGGAGAGGTGAGAGTGAGGGATAAGCAAGTGGAAGTCTGGAGGACAGTGAGACCCCACTGTGCGGCTTTGAGAAGCGTCTGATATTCAGGAGTTGGCAGGTGGCTTGGCTCAGAGGAGAGATGGAGGCTGAGGAGCTGAGTTTCTTCAGCATATGATAGATGCTCAGAAACATGGGGCAGGACCAGTCATCCTTCTAAGGAGAGTGCAGACGGAGAAGCTAAATGACTCCTGGGTCCTTAGGCATCCCAAATCAGGCCAGTGTGGTAGGAGGAAGCCTGGGGGTGCTGAAGAGGAGACTGGTCGGTGCTGCTGAGGGAACTAGTCAGATCAAAACCAGTGATCACTGAACCTGGAGCCCCCAAGTTTGTTGGTGATCTTGAAAAGAGTAGGTTCAGAGGCCATTCATGTAAGACTTATTGGGTGTGTGCATTACTCCAGACCAAGGGACCAGAAAAAACAACCAGTAGTTACTGCAGGCCATGCTCCCAGCAGCCCTTTAAGGTAAGTACCATGTGCCCATCTTACAGATAACAACGTTGAGTCATAGAGAAATTAAGTAGCTTGCCTGTTATACCAGTTGATTAGTGCAGAGCAAAGATTTTGATTCAGGCACTGTGACCCCAGAGCCCCTGCTCTTAGTTACTAGGCTGATATTCATAGAAGATTGTGAGAGAGAGAGGGAGAGAAGGAGAAAAGAGAAAGGAAGAGAAGGGAAAGAGGCAGGGGAGGGGGAGGGAGAGAGGGAGCACCTCTGGACGAGAGAATCAGGAGTTGTTTACAGAGAAATAAAAAATGAGGTCAGTGAGGAGAGTGAAATTAAGTGTATGGAAGAGAGAGAGACACACCGGTAACAGGGGCAGGGGTGGTGAGCTGATCACTGGCTGGTGCTTAGACCCTTGAAAATATCTACCGATGGAGTCATGTTTCTTAGACTCTCAAAAACTCACATCCCCCTGTGATGAGCACAAGAACTTCATATCCACCCGTGATATTATTTATAATGCCCTGTGTTTGTTGCTCCAGTCGTGTCTGACTCTTTGCAACCCATGGACTGTAGCCTGCCAGGTTTCTCTGTCTATGGCATTCTCCAGGCAAGAATCCTGGAGTGCATTGCCATTTCCTTCTCCAGGGATCTTCCCAACCCAGGGATCGAACCCAAGTCTCCTGCGTTGCAGGCAGATTCTTTACCTTCTGAGCCAGCAAGTCCCATTAAATGTGGGGAATGAAATCAAAGCAACAGGACAAAACGCCACTTTGTTTTTGAGCTCAGCGCTTACGCCCAGACTCTGAAACGTGTCTATACACGGCTGACAACACGCACACACACTCGTGCGTCCCTGACTTGGCAGATGGGAAGAGAAAGTTGAACAGAATGAGCCATCGAGAGAGGATCAGTCAGAGGCCAAGGGAGGAGAATTGCGCCAGATTTCGTAGTGAAGCCTGGGGAGGGGGTGAGGTGTCTCATATAAGAAGAGGGTGGCAGTCCTGGCAGAGCTGCAGAAACGGGGTTCCTTCCGGGACTGCTGAGACCTGTTCACCTTCTTAAAAGCACTAGTGTGCCTGCGGTATTGTGTTCACGAGCAGACACTTGGTGGGAAAACATGTTTTCAGTCCTATTATGGATAAAAAAACAACCAACCGAACCCCCCTTCCCCAATCCATTTTCTTGCTTTCTTGAGAGAACTGATCACTAGAATTGGGGGAACCTTGAAAAAGAAAGAAAAACAGCTCCATTAAAGCTGGTCTCACTTTCAGCTGTCAGCAGAAAAATACAGTCCCACACCAGCCTCCACCAGAGCTCTCAGGCTTGGCCAGTAATTGTTTTCCAACTTCTCTCTGTTACCTCTAAAATCCAAACATTGCCCTATCCCTTCTTTTCTGCTGCGCCAGCACTGATCAAGCTAAGTGCGAGTCTGCACCATCAAGATGCCACGATCACTCACTGTGCGACTGGCCGCGCAGATGGGGACAGCACAGCTCCTGGATCAGGCTGTGGGTTTTTTGCCTTCTTTCTCTTCTTTTGTAGAAGTTATCTATATATTTGGGATGCTAGCCCCTTGTCAAATATATGGTTTGCAATAGTTTTTTTTTTTTTTTTTCCAGTCCATAGGTTTTTTTTTCTTACTTCAAAAAAATTTTTATTGAATTAATTACCACGTAACATTGTATAGTGTTAGTCACTCAGTTGAGTCTGAATCTTTGTGACCCAAGGCCCCCAGACTCCCTCCTCTGACCATGGAATTCTCTAGGCAAGAATACTGGAGTGGGTTGCCGTTCCCTTCTCCAGGGGATCTTCTGACCCAGGGATCAAACCTGGGTCTCCTGCATTGCAGGCAGACTCTTATCATCTGAGCCACCAGGGATGCCTAATATTGTGTATGCTGAAGGTATACCATGTGCTAATTTGATGCATTTATGTATTGTAATATGATGTTGAGTGATATTTATCACATTGCATGATTACAGCACATTATTGTCTGCATCCGTTACACTGCGCATTAGATCGCTATGGTTTATTTGCTACTTGGCACTCCCCGTCTCCCTAGTAACCAGCATTTTACTCTATTTATTTTTTCACAGGTTTGACTTTTTTAGATTCCATGTATAAGTGCTATCATACAGTACTTGTCTTTTGATTTATCTTACTTAGCATAATATACTCAAGGTCCATCCACGTTGTCACAACTGGCAGGATATCCTCCTTTCTCATGACTAAACTGTTATGTATGTGTACCACATGTGTTTTTTCCATGCATCTGTTGATGAGCTGTTTCCATTTTTGGCCAATGTGAATATGCACTCCCATGTTTGCTGAAGCGTTATTCACAGGCTGTGCTTTTGAAGGGATGCTATAGCAGCCACATTCAATCTTGCCTTGAACTAATGGGAAAAAAAGAGGCAGCTGACCTTCCACTGAAAAGGATAGAAAAACTATAAGAAATCTTTTTTTTCCTTTTTTTTTCCTGTGTCAGTTTCCTACCTTGCCCTAATTTCATAGATGAAACCACATGTGTAGAACCGACTTTGCAATTTAGCTCTGAGGTCCAGAAATGGCTACACGGGAGCTCCATGTCTTTTCACATACTTATTCCCCGATGTGTTAAATCACCCAGAAAGCTGGAGGAAAACGCTTTCCTTCCTGAGCAGGGGCAAAAAGGATGCCGTCTGAAGGAATTCCAATGTTTTACAGTTGAAAGGATGTGGGAGGTCTGAGAGTATTAATAATAACTATTATTATCTTTTTTATTTTTAACCTCAGATGCAGGGAATGGAGTTAATTATACTGCTCGGTTCACGGCACACTTTTTTTTTTTTTCTAATTTATTTTTGGCTGTGCTGGGTCTTTGTTACTTCACAGCCTTTTCTCTAGTTGCAATGAGTGGGAACTACTCTCTAGTTGTGCCGGGGCTTCTCATTGCAGTGGCTTCTCTCGTTGCAGAACACGGGCTCTAGAGCACAGAGGCTTCAGTAGTTGCTGCTCACAGGCTCAGTAGTTGAGGCACACAGGCTTAGTTGCCCTGCGACCTGTGCAATCTTCCCAGACCAGAGATCGAACCCACATCCCCTGAACTGGCAAGCAGATTCTTAACCACTGGACCACCGGAGAAGTCCCATGGCACTTCTTTAGCGCCAGTTTCCCAGTGCCTGCTCTTCCTTCATGTATTTATTCCACATTCCTGTTCTCTCACTAACCACTCCCTGCTTGCCCCCATAGGTAATTGCTCTAATGTGTTTACTGTGTATTTGTTTATTTGTGTGCATTCTTACAAATGGTGTAAACCTGTGCTATCAATCTACATAATGATACTTACTGTGTTGTGTATCTTTTTCTTTTTTTCCTTACTCAGGTGTGCTAAACCGGTAAACACCTGGCAGCTTATTTTAACTTTTTAACTGAAAGTTGGTTTTCTTTTCTTCTACATTTTACCACTTCAGCTGACCATGGCTATCTTCACTGTGGTTCTTGCTTTTTTCTTTCTCTTTCCTTTTTACACTCCCCCGTGTATATTTGTTTTGCAGGTATGGGGTCAACTATATTTTCCCACTCTTTTCATAATCTCATTTCATAACACAGACTGTGATTGGTCTTTTGCTTCATCAGCTAAACCCTCCATCCTTTCAAATGAAAGAGATGATTTACTTCACTAGGTTTCTAAGACTTATCCTTGTTGCTGTGTGCATAGCACATGTATTATTCTAATTGCTGCAGAATATTCCACAGTTCTTATCTCTCCATTTGGTTCTTAATATAGAACCTATATACTAGGTTCTATATTAAGCGTTTTAGATGCATGATCTCAATTGATATTACCAACAGCCCAGGAGCAGGGTACTGTAAATTTGGCCAGATCCTCAAACTGAGTGGAACAAATCAGAATCACAACAGGGGATTCAGTAGAGTGAGGCCAGTGTGCCTGGAGCCGGTAGCATTTGCTCAGCATAACTCAGGGGCTGCAAACTCTAGCAGCCTCAACTTGCTTCATCTCTTCTATGGGCCTCAAAATACTGCTGATTTCAACTCATGATTTCAGCAAATAATTCTTGGGAACCACCGAATACCCAGGACACACACCATATCCCATTAAAAGGAAAAACAGCTTGGTCCCTTTTATCTAAATGTAGATACACATAGGCATAGCAGAAGAGACCGGAAATGCCGACAGCCATCTCTGGGAGAGAAAACTAGGGTAAGTTTTCCTGTCTTCCTTTTATTTATTTGAAGGTTTGCCCTTGAAAGTCACTTCAGCTTCCTGAGTTAAGAGGGGAACTTTACAGAGATGCGTGGCTTTGTGCTTCTCTAGCTGGTGGGTGGGGGGCCGTGGCTCTGGACCACTTGACAGACACGGTGGTCACCTCCATGGGTCAGTCCACCATCCGCCTCCCTGACGGGTGATGCACTGGCCCCCAGCTGAGTTCTCAGACAGGACACTCTTGGGGAACCTGTGGGGATCCTACAGATCCTGAGCCAACCCAAGGGGAGGGGAGGTGTGGGGGCAGGCTGGGCCTGCCAGGCAGCCATGACATGAATGGTCAGCATCCATGGGGCAGGGCCCTGAAGTGCCCAGCCCTGTGTCACAGCTCACCTCACACAGCCTTCCTGTGTGTCCCCAGCAACCTGATCTGGAGGATACTGTTGTCCCCACTTTACAGATGAGGAAACTGAGGTTCAAAGGAGCTATAACAAGCACTGAAATCCATGTACATTCTCTGGGAAGATAATTTTATGGAAACTGAGGGTGGCTTTCGTGCCCCTTAAACCTAGTGTGCTCGGCCCAGGCTCAAGCCTAGTGTTCCAACAGGAAATGACAGAGATGTTGAGCTTCAGAACAGGATATGCATCTTCAGTGATGTAACCAGTTGGGTAAACAGACTATTGTTTGTGATCTCAGTTTCCTCCTTTTCTAGGGTGGGATGGAGAGGGGTGGCGTGTGTCACTGCGTGTTGTCTAACAATCTCATACAAGAGGCCAGAAGCTGTGACTTCAGATCCTAGATGTGTAAAAATTAAAAGCCTCTTTAGGCGGGATATGAACTCTTGCATGGATATGGTCAAAGGGTTGTCTTTTACATCTCGATTCCCACATGAATCTGGTAGAACAAACCATTGCAGTATATCCAGTGTAACTCCCAAATCAAACTCCATGAAAATGCTCCAGAACCCCAATATAGGGAGCTCTTTAACCACGTGTGATAAGAGAGCTTACTTCAGTGTTGAAATTCTTCAGAGAAGTATTTAATTATGTTTTCTCAGATCTTATATTTTGTTTCTCAAGCCTTCATTTCTACCTTATTGTTCATTTTAGAAGTAGTGCATTTATGTAAAACTTCCAAAGATGGGAATTTTAGAAAATTCTCTGGTTTTTCTAGAAAATTTCTAGAAAATTTCTGGTATTTCTGCAAAAATAATACTGATATTGTATTTCTTTCAAATTGTTTCTTTAACTAAGGTTTTAAAGCATGCCTCTAACTTGGTACTAATTTTCACTTCTGGTCGTCAGACTTCAGGTGTCTTATTACCTTGTAGGTCAAATTGGCTAATAGAATAAAGAGCTTCTAACAGATTCTTTTTTCCTGTATGGCTTATCTTGCAACTGAATACCGGTAACCAACTCCACTGTTATGATTCTTCCCTCTTCTGAAAGTAATGCCAAAGTATGATGCGATAAGATAATGCGTACCAGCATGGACACAGAAAAAATTGGAAAGAAAGAGGCCCCTGTGGCCTTGAGCCATAGATGAAGGGTCATGGATCTAGGCTCTGAAAGGCCCTGAGGTGAAACCGACATAGTCTGCGCCGGCGAAGCACAGGCGTCCAAGAGACACGCCTGATGAAGCTTGATCCATACTGGGGAGGAGTTCGGAGCTGCCCTGTGTAGCGCAGGGCTCAGCGAGGGCTCCTGTAGAGAGAAGCCTGGAGCTGCAAGCTGCTGGGGAGACTCTCGGTCAGCTGTTCTGGCTTCCTAGCGCTGCTTTCGTGCATCCACTCGCTGACACTGGGGTGTGACCGCCTTCAGGGACCCACAAGTCTGCTGGGTCCTCTTCTCTAACGCAGTCACACTAACACGGAATCAGCCCCTAGGAAAGGGCTGTCGCCACATCCTACTCAGAAACTGGTTCACTGGTAGGACCTGTGAGCCACTCAGTCCATCCTGATCACTCTTGCAAGAAGACTCTGAGGCCAGAGGCCCATGGGCATTCTCATCGCCAGGTCTCCTTTTCTCCTTCTCTTCCTTCGAATCAGAGTTTGGAACACATGACACGCCAGAAAGTCATCCCATCCTTGCAGGGCAAGACTTAAGGGCCTTTCCCAGCAGGAAGAAGCGTGGATGGAAGATTCATCTTCGTGTGGATAGGCTCTCTGGCAGCCTGGGAAAAGTTGACACCCTGTCTGGCAGCCAGCCCAACAAGGAAAGCATAAACTGGCTTTCTTCTTCCTCTTTGTCTTCCCCTTCTTTCTTCTTTCTGAGTTCTGTGTCTTCAGAGTCCATTCTGACTATGCTGTGATGTCTCCTTCTCCCTCTTCTCTGTTAGAGATAGAAAGACAAGGGAGTTGCTTGCCTTTTGCTGAACAAAGAATGAGAGTATAACAACTGATAGTAAAAATGAAAGCATACATTAGGCAGTATACTAACAGCAAGGAGAAGATACTTGACTCAATTAGAAACTGACAGGGAGGGAAAAAGAAAAGAGGGAAGAGAACCAAAATAATAACCTAAATGACTTATTTGTTAGGAAAATAACATCAAAGAAGGTTGACATAGTTATACTCATGTATATTTCTATAGAGTAAAATTTATGGAGATCATATCTGATCCTTTCTGAGTAAAGAGCCCTGCAAGTAGAATCAAGAAGAGATTCAAAGAAATGTAAAACCGTAGCAGATGCTCTAACTACCCAGAATGGTTATTCATCTCTTCTAAACTATGCAGTATTTAGGACTCAGCTTTAATGTAATTAATATACATAAGCTGTATTTACATGTAAGTTTATATACTATGTAAATTTCAAAATATAAACTGGTGCAGCCACTATGGAAAATAGTATGGCATTTCTTCAAAAAATTAAAAATAGAACTAACCATATGATCCATCAATCTCACTTCTGTGTGTGTATCCAAAGGAAATTAAATCACTGTCTCAGAGAAATACCTACACCTCCACATTCACTGCAGCGTTATTTACAATATTCAAGACATGGAGACAACCTAAGTGTCCATTGATGGATGAATGGACAAAGAAAATGTGGTACATACACAATGAAATATGATTCAGCCATAAAAAGGAGGAAATCCTGCCATTTGCAACAACATGAATGGACTTCGAGAGGATTATGCTAAGTGAAAGGAGTCAGACAGAAAGACAAATAGTGGCCAAATACTTATCTCCCTTACACATGGAACATTGAAAGACTGAACTCATAGAAACAGAGAACGGATTAGTGGTTTCCAGAGGCAGGCGTGGGAGGCAGAAGAAATGGATAAAGGTAACAAATGGTATAAAGTTTTAGTTATACAATAAATAAGTTCTGCAGGTGTAACGTGAAGCATTATGGTGACTACAGTTAACAATACTGCATTGTATATTTGAATGCCACTGAGCAAATTTTAAAAGTTCTCATCATAAGAAGAAACATCTGTAACTGTGTGACGTGCTAGGTGTTAATTTACTGTTGTAATCAGTTTGCAAAACAGACAAATAACAAATCATTATACTACATACCTTCAATGAATATGATGTTACATGTCGATTATATCCCAGGAAAACTGGAGGAAAAGACTATAAACGAGAATGAGAGCAGGAGGGAGCAGGCAGTTCCCTGGCAGAACCCCCCGGGATTTCTTACAACTTGGTCTCTGAAATCACAAGTGTCAGATGAAAAAGGAAAAAGCAGCCCTGTGACAGAGAAGTGTGGTGTTCTAAGAGGTTTACAATGTGCTGCTGACCCATCTCCACCACTGAAAACCTTCCCAGTGTTACACAGCAAAGGATCCTGCTCCCAGGAAGGGTTAAATTGCATATCTGTAACAAAAATACGGATATCAAAATGGGCTATGAAGCCACAAGCAATAGTTATTAAATCTGAACTGGTGCAGGGGAAAAAAAAAAAAAAAACAGATCAATGAGGCAGACATCAAGTCCAGGAATAGACGCAAATGCATAAAGTAATTTAATATAAAATAGAGCTAATATGGTGAACCAGTGGAAGAAAATTGACCATGGAATAATTGATATTGAGATAATTGCCTTGTCACTAGGAGAGAAGTAAACTTATTCTCTACCTCATCTGTTATACTAAATGAATTGGAGATGGAGAAAAGACATCTATAGGGAGGGCATGGCTACCCACTCCAGTATTCCTGCCTGGAGAATCCCATGGACAGAGGAGCTGGCAGACTACAGTCTGTGGGTTTGCAGAGAGTTGGACACAACTGAGCAACTAAGCATGTACGCAAAAGACACCTATATAAGCTAAATACATTGAAAAAATATATATTTTAATATCTCCTGGACCCAACCATGCCACTGATGAACTACAGTTGCAGAACTGTAAAACAGATCCAGTTTATCAAAGCATTTTAATGAAATTTTTTAGAAGATCTGAGTGTCATTTAGTGATAGTTTACACATGTTTGTCTTTAAAAAATTTAAAAAAATTTTTTTACTTTAAAAATTATTGAGGTATAGTTGATTTATACCATTATATAGGTTTCAGGTGTACAGCATAGTAATTCACAGTTTTTAAAGTTTATACTCCATTTATCAAAGTGAGAAAGTGAAAGTCTTAGTCACTTAGTTGTGTCTGACTTTTGTGACCCCGTGGACTGTAGCCCACCAGGCTTCTCTGTTCATGGAATTCTCCAGGTGAGAATACTGGAGTGGTTAGCCATTCCCTTCTCTAGAGGATCTTCCTGGCCTAGGGATTGAAGCCACATCTGCATTTCAGGCAGATTCTTTACTGTCAGACCAACCAAAGAAGCCCCATACTCCATTTATAGTTATAAAATATTAGCTGTATTTTCTGTGTTGTACAATATATCCATATGGCTTATTTATTTTATACATAGTAGATTGTATCTCTTAATCCTCTACCCCTATCTGACCTCTTCATCCTTCCCTCTTCCTAAAAAGAATTTTATGTTTAACATTCTGCACTGACTCCCTGATTGAGCATTAATATGGAAGTTGGCTTATCATATGATGAGTTCAATCATCCCATTCAATATAGGAACCTCTCATATTTTAAAAAACAAGTGATGGACCAGTTTCTCTTTTTTCAACCCTGTTAAAAATAAACATTGTACCTGAAGGACCAGGAGACTGACGATTCTTTGCATATGGTGGGGAGGTCAGAGTTAAAGTTGAGCTAATTCTGACATCTATTAACACCAAGCAAAATTAGTCAAGTATACTGCTTAGACGCTTTTATGATTAAATTTATTTACGGAACCAACAGATGCAGTTTATATTGGGAATTTTTAGCATATCAAAATGATCTTGGCTTAGCCTCACAAAATAATACATTTCATTTATGTTAACTATTTTCCTCAACAGACTGATTTTAGTTGCTTAGATAAAATACATACACAGAAACACAGACATTTAGAAATTATATTAAGATTCAGTCCTAAATGTCAAACAACCTAAATCCTAACAACTGACATGCTTATAAAATTTGTACTTTTGTGTTTCAAAAATTACTCATAATGTGATAATGATTTCCTGGACATGAAACCAAAGGCACACGATTATACAGAGTGAAGTAACCCAGAAAGAAAAACACCAATACAGTATACTTACACATATATATGGAATTTAGAAGATGGTAATATAAACCTGTACACAAGACAGCAAAAGAGACACAGATGTATAGAACAGCCTTTTGGACTCTGTGGGAGAGGGAGAGGGTGGGATGATTTGGGAGAGTGGCAGTGTAACATGTATGATATCATAAGTGAAACGAATCGCCGGTGTAGGTTCGATGCAGGATGCAGGATGCTTGGGACTGATGCACAGGGATAATCCAGAGAGATGGTGTGGGGCGGGAGGGAGGAGGGGGGTTGGGATTGGGAGTTCATGTACACTCGTGGCAGATTCATGTCAATGTATAGCAAAATGAAAACAGTATTGTAAAGCAAAACAAACTAAAAAATAAAAATTAATAAAAAAAAAAAACAAAGGCACAGGCAACAAAAGAAATAAGAAGACATGTTGGACTTCATTAAAGTTTTTTTACATTTTTTGCAGCACAACACTTTCAACAAAATAAAAAGTCATCCCACAGAATGGGAAAGAATGTTTGAAAGTCATACGTTTGATAAGAAATTAATTTCCAAAATATACGGAGAATTCCTAAGACTTAGTGACAAAGAAACAAATAACCCAATTCAAAAATGGACAAAGGACTTGAAGAGACATTTCTCCAAAGAAGGCAGTCAAATGACCAATAAACACATGAAAAGATATTCAACATCACTAATAGCAAGGGAAATGTAAATGTAAATCAAAGCTACAATGAAATGCCATCTCATATCCATTAGGATAGGCACAATATATCCTCTCAGATATATAGACATCCTATATCCTTATATCCATAAAAATAGCCTTATATCCATAAGGACCCATCTTATATCTGTTAGACATCTCATATCCTCTAGGATAGACAAAGGCAAAACCAGACACTAGCAAGTGTTGGCTAGTATATGGAGAAACTAGCTCCCCTGTGCACCACTGGATGGGAATATAAAATAGTATAGTTGCTGTGGAAGACAGTATGGAGGTAGCTCAAAAAACTGAAAATAGAGCTCCCATCTGATCCAGGAATTCCACATCTAGGTATATACACAAAAGAAGGAAAACAGAATCTTGAAGAGACATCCATGTACTTGTGTTCATAGCAGCATTATTCACAATACATAGCTAAAATGTGGAAGCAATCCAAGTGTCTGTTGACAGATGAATAGAAAAGGAAGTGAAGTGAAAGTGTTAGTCACTCAGTCATGTTCAAGTCTTTTCGACCCATGGACTATAGCCACCAGGCTCCTCTGTCCATGGTATTCTCCAGGCAAGAATACTGGAGTGGGTTGCCATTCCCTTCTCCAGGGAATCTTTCCAACCCAGGGATCAAACCCGTAGCTCCCGCATTTCAGGTGAATTATTTACATCTGAGCCACTGGGGAAGCCTCCCTAATATATGCAACCACATGGATGAAACGTGAAGGATATTATACTAAGTGAAACAAGCTAGTCACAAAACACAAGTGCCATATAATTCCCCTTAGTTGAGGGACTTGGCGTAGTCAAAATCGTAGCAGAGACGGAAAGTGGAATGGTAGTCACTTGAGGCTGTGGGGAGGGGAAAAGCAGAAATTACTGTTTAGTGGGTACAGAGTTTCAGTTTTACAAGATGAAAAAGTTCTGAAGATGGATGGTGGTAATGATTGCACAATGTGCTTAACATCACTGAAGTGTATACTTGAAAGCCACTAAGATAAATTAAACTTCCCCAGTGGCTCAGATGGTAAAAGCATCTGCTTACAATGCAGGAGACCTGGGTTCAGTCCCTGGGTTGGAAAGATCCACTGGAGAAGGAAATGGCAACCCACTCCAGTATTCTCGCCTGGAAAATCCCATGGACAGAGGAACCTGGCAGGCTACAGTCCACGGGGTCGTAAAGAGTCGGACATGACTAAGCAACTTCACTTCACTTCTTCAAGATAAATTCTATGTGTATTTTACAATTTTGAAAATTGTAAAAGAAATGCTAGTAAGGAAAATATCAGTAGTTCCACAATCAACCCTAAGTTACCTAAAGGAAAATTAATGTGGTTAAAGACTCAAAATGACATGATGAAATATACTCAAAAAGATGGAAAAAGTAATAATAATAAATGAAGGATTTCCCTGGCAGTCCAGTGGTTAAGACACCACGCTCCCAGTGCAGGGGGCATGGGTTTGATCCCTGGTCAGTTAAGATCCAGCATGCTGCCTACAGCAGTCCAAAAAAAAAAGTAATAAATGAGGACATTGGGGCACAGCCACCATGAGGGCTGGGAAATAAATTTGCTTTTGAATGAAAGAAAAGGATAAGACTAACACACAAAAGTACCACAAATATAGCTAAGGTCTTACAGTGTAACCATTCTGATCTCTTGGTATTTATCATCCCCATTTAATAGATGAGGAACAGACCCAAAGTGGCTGAGCAACTGACCCAATTTTCATAGGTGATGTGTGGTGGAGGCAGGATTTGAACCTGAGAGTTGACTCGGTTCCATGTTTTCAATCATTGCACTGAAGTGAGTATCAAGCTTGGCAGAAGCGGCCCAAATCTGCCTCTGTGTTTTCCAGTAGCCGAAACAGAAAGTGTGATCAGATCTCACTTTAATTAAAAAAAAGAATCTCAAGACAGAGAGCTAGTGTCTTGATGAACTCTCCCTGCTAGTGTGTGTTTGTGCGTACTAACTTCACTGATATTTCCCAGCTGGCCCATGCATTTATGCTCTAATGTCTTACACATTAAAAACGGACAGAGTTAAGGTGTGGTTTCCAAGCCCTGAGGTTGAGAGAGTTTTGTTTTGTTTTGTTTTTTCCTTTAGACTTTATTTCTTAGAACAGTTTTAGAATACAGGAAAATTGAGACAACAGAGTTCCCACGCATGCCATCAGTGTCCACGATTATTGACATTTTACCTTAGTGTGCTACATTTATTACGATTAATGAACCGATACGGATACATTATTATTAGCTCAAGACCATCCTTCATTCAGGCTTCTCTGGTGGCTCAGACGGTAAGGAATCTGCCTGCAATGCAGGAGAGCTGGTTTCGATCCTGGGTTGGAGCGATCCCCTGGAGAAGGAAATGGCAACCTACTTCAGTATTCTTGCCTGGGAAACCCATGGACAGAGGAGCCTGGCAGGCTACAGTTCATTGGGTTGCAAAGAATCAGACACGACTGAGTGACTAACACACACATCCTTCATTCACATTTCCTTATTTTTTACCTAATGTCCGTTTCTCTTCCAAGAACCCACAGGATGCCATATGACGTTTGATTTTCATGGCTCCCTAGGTTCCTCTTAGCTTGGACTGAGTTTTAATCTGCCTTAGGCAAAGTATGAGGATGTTAGCTTAGTTTCTTTGAAGCATCACAGCTCCATATTTTCATGCAATGAACAAACAGCCTCATGTTATGATGGCTCATAGCAGTGTTTAAAGGTACTAAACATCTCTTTTTTTTTGGGCCAACTGAAAACACTGCTGCTTATTCTCTTGCCAGATGACTAATTGGGTATGCTAGAGCATTTTTCCAGGTAAAGTATATTTCCTGGGATTTCTTAAAATGCAGCTGTAATATGCAATAAGTATCCAATTACAAGACTTATGTCCACATTTCATCCATTCTCTTCTCACTGATTGTATCTCCAAATTTGGAAAGTATGATTTTAATCACTCAGAAAATTTAACGTGATTATAATTTTCTTTTTTTTCTATCAGCTTCCCCTCCATCAACTCTTTCCCTTCTGCCAATGTGCTTATAAATACACTCAGGATTCTCCAAGCTTTAAAAGACAAAGAAAAAATTCTCTTACTATCCAGTTACTGTCTGATCCCCTTGTTCCATTCATTGCTGGAATTCTTGAAAGTCTGGCCTATATCATTGTTTTCATTTTGTTCCATCATTTTTTATTCCTTAATCTAGGATAATCAGGCCTCCTTTCTCACTGCTTGAAACTTCTCTCTGAGGGTGACTAATAAGCTCCACATCTAGTGACCTTTTCTCGTTCTCTTCCTTCTTGCTCTTGGAGCATCTGACTGTGTTGTTTATTTTCTCCTTTAACGCATCTCTCACTTGATTTTCAGGATATGAAGTGATGAGATTTTTTTAATTCCCTCTCCAGCCACGCCATTATCTTTCAGGTTCCCTCCCCCTCCTCTTGTCCTCAATGTCATTTTTTCCCAGGATCAGCCTCACCTCTTTGACTTCCCAAGCCCTTCTTGTCCACAAGTGTCTTTATCACATTATTCTATCTATGTCAATTACCCTGGTCTTTTTCTAAAGCCCCAGTCTCCCATTATCTTCCATTACAAAAGTCCTTCGGTGTTTCCAATTGAATATCTCTCTAATATATTCTGCATTTAGCCTGTTGAATACCTAACAGATAATCTTTCCCATCAAATCAGTTCTGCTTAAGCTTTCCCTGTCCTATTCAGAGAACCCAGACCTGAAACTGTGAATGTTTTCACAACTTCCCTCTTGTCTCTCATAATCAATTTGCAAATGCTGTCGATTTCCTTGAAAAAAAAAATCTGTATTTCCTTTCCTATTATAATTCACTCATTCAGCAAACATTTATTGAGTGCTTCAGTTCAGTTCATTTCAGTCGCTCAGTCGTGTCCGACTATTGCAACCCCATGGACTGCAGCACACCAGGCCTCCCTGTCCATCACCAATTCCTGGAGTTCACCCAGACTCATGTCCATCAGATCGGTGATGCCATCCAGCCATATCATCCTCTGTTGTCCCCTTCTCCTCCTGCCCCCAATCCCTCCCAGCATCAGAGTCTTTTCCAATGAGTTGACTCTTCTCATGAGGTGGCCAAAGAATTGGAGTTTCAGCTTTGGCATCAGTTCAGTTCACTCAGTCGTGTCCGACTCTTTGCGACCCCATGAATCACAGCACGCCAGGCCTCCCTGTCCATCACCAACTCCCAGAGTTCACTCAGACTCACGTCCAACAGATCGGTGATGCCATCCAGCCATCTCATCTTCTGTCGTCCCCTTCTCCTCCTGCCCCCAATCCCTCCCAGCATCAGAGTCTTTTCCAATGAGTCAACTCTTCACATGAGGTGGCCAAAGTACTGGAGTTTCAGCTTTAGCATCAGTCCTTCCAAAGAACACCCAGGACTGATTTCCTTTAGGATGGACTGGTTGGATCTGTTGCAGTCCAAGGGACTCTCAAGAGTCTTCTCCAACACCTACTATATACCAAACATTCTGCCAGCACATTTTTATTTTGTTTTGTTTTTTCCTGTCTCTAGTCCATCCCTTGTCAATTAATTCAAAAGTCCTATCAGGTGTATATTCAGAATATTCTGTTCTGATTATGCCATCTCCATGCTTAGAACAGAGGAACCTCTTTGCAAAGCAGAAACAGAGAAGCAGACATAGAGGATAAACGCATGGATACTAAGGAGGGAAAGTGGGGGTGGGATGAACTGGGAGATTGGTGTTGACATATATGCACTGCTATGTATAAAGTAGTAACTAGTGAGATCGTACTGCCTAGCACAGGGAACTCGACTCAGTGCTCTGTGATGATCTAAATGGGAGGGTAATACAAAAAAGAGGATACATGTACACACACAGCTGATTCACTTTGCTGTACCGCAGAGACTAACACAACATTGTAAAGCAACTACACTCCAACAAAAATTTTAAAAATGAAAAACATGTAATGACTGCCCTTTGCCTACTGCAAAGTACAAAGGTACTCTGAGTTCCATGGGGCTCCTTAAAGGCACCAAAGTATGTGAGTGTGATGAGAAGAAGCACTTCAGCCATAGCAGCTCCATCTGCCCCAGTTGATAATAATTTATAATAATAATAAATAATGAAATAATAAGCCCACTACTATTAATAATAATAATCTTTAAAAGCTCAAAAAAAATGTTCTCAACACTGTTTTAGACTCAGCCTGACACTTAGTTCCCTCTTCAATACAACCCTAAATGATCTTCCAGCTTAATACAGGACTAGCCACCCACGGACAACCCACTTTTTAACCAAACTAGACTACTGAGTTTTCACTGTAGGATCAAGTCATCCACCAACCCTCCAAGCCTTCATTCCACCATTGCCTTTTCCCGGAACGTCCTGTGCTCATCTTCCCATGCTGAATTCCATACCTAACTTTTAAATGCTAGCTCAAATTCAAATTTTCCTTTTTCTGAAAATCCATAACTTGGTTTTACAAATCTTTTTGGCAAAATACTTGCTTGATTTTGTTCTTGGTAAATTCATGCCTTACTTGTCCTTATGATTTTAGACTCCTCAAAGAGTTTTCGACCCCTTGAAGGCAAAAGCAATGTTCTAGCTTCCCTAGTAGCTAACATATTATACCTTATCTTTCAAAAGCAAGGGGTAGATGTTTATAGAATGAACAAATCTATTTCCCTATGGTCTTGCTGTGAAGGATCCTGTCAAAAAGAAGAAAATTGTAGTCTGTCTTATGTGTGTTTTCATGTAAAGGAGACCAAGAGAAAAGAAAAAGAGGAACCATGAAAATGGGGGTTAAGTAAGAATAATATGCAGAAAAATCATCCTTCCTTATTTAGTAGTATGCTGCTACTGCTGCTAAGTCACTTCAGTCGTGTCCAACTCTGTGTGACCCCATAGATGGCAGCCCACCAGGCTCCCCCGTCCCTGGGATTCTCCAGGCAAGAACACTGGAGTGGGTTGCCATTTCCTTCTCCAATGCATGAAAGTGAAAAGTGAAAGTAAAGTCACTCAGTCATGTCCAACTCTTCTTGACCCCACGGACTATAGCCCACCAGACTCCTCTGCCCATGGGATTTGCCAGGCAAGAATACTGGAGTGGGGTGCCATTAACTGGGTACATAATAATCTTTCTTCACTTTGTATTTAGTTCACTTTTTTTGCACCATAGTTTTGGTGAATTAACATAGGAGCCATTGGCTCATCAAACTTTCTAGTATCCCTGTAGATGGGAAAGGCTTCTGTGTCCATTACATAGATGGGATGGTTCATCACCACTGACTTAAGTAGGGACTTGCAACATACAAATGAAGTATAAACCTCCAGGTGCTGGTGACAGGACTCAGATTCCCAGCTTGTGACCCGTCACCTTTTGTCTCTCTCTCCAAAGTTGTGATCTTCTCTTGTGCAGCAGAAAATCATGTTTGTTTCCCGTAATCCTTAGGATTATAACAGCCTTGTAAAGTCCCCTTTATACATTCAGTACATCAGCAGTCATGTTCTTTGAGCACGTCCTAAGTGTTTATCATTATGTGCACACACAGTTCCCACTTTAACACAGCAGTGTACTCTCAGCAGGTCCCACCAAGACCCCACTGAAGCAGGTGGCAGGAATCGCTAAGCACCACTATGCTGATCTTGAGCACTCAGAGGGTGCACATGCTTCCTTTCATCAGTTTTTGCCAACTTATTTGTTTTGCCCATGGAGGAGGGGCTCTTGCATCTATGTTATATCCATGTAATGTCAGACTGTGAGCATTACTTGGCTTTTTCCAAGCGGAACTCATAGCTGATGACAAGCTGGTGTGGAGAAAATGAAAATTTTTCTGAATTCGGTTCTGCGTGGAAACAGTTGACCAATTTTCATTGCTGTAATGTGGCTCTTTTGCTCTTGGTTGATTGTGAGTAATAGCTTCACTTCTGCAGAAAGGAGATTTTATTTGAAGTCCATTCAGAGATTTGGTTCAACAAGCTGGACTACAGTTCTCACAAAATGTCTTTTGAACCTTCCAATAATAGACTTTCTCATCTATTATTTCTGGAACACTTTATCCTTCACAGCCAAGCATGTGGCTAGCTTTGTTGTTCACTGTGTTCTGTGTTTGCCATTATGACCTACATTTTCAACTTGGAATACAAAAGAATACAATTTCTTTTTATTTTTCTAAGTAATTACTTGATTTCCCACTTTCCCTCCTCAGCAGGAAGTTCGGTATCTTCTTGAGAATGTCCTTTTCTTAATCCAGGAACGTACTTGTTCTGCAAAGTGTCAGTCTTATTTCTAAATATCCGGGGGGAAAGAACTGTAGCCATTGTCATCCACAAAGGCTCACTTTGGAAAACTGCTCCTATGTCGATCTGTGGATCCGTGTCCTCTTGATGATGGCATGCTGACCGGGCAAGGTTCCTGTTCGAGATGCAGCTGTGCTCCTGTTGAACTTACAAGTTACAGCAGGCATTGAATAATCAACCATCGGGCACTGGTAGAGCAGTGTGTGTGTGTTAGTGCTCAGTCGTGTCCATCTCTTTGCAACCCCATGGACTGTAGCTTGCCAGGTTCCTCTGTCCATGGGATTCTCCAGGCAAGAATACTGGAGTGGGCTGCCATGCCCTCCTCCAGGGAATCTTCTCAATCCAGGGACTGAGCCCAGGTCTCCCACATTGCAGGCGGAGGAGTATTTACTGTCTGAGCCACCAGGGAAGTCCTGTTTAGTTGCTAAGTCTTGTCCAACTCTTTCATGTCTTCATGAACTATAGCCCACCAAGCTCCTCTGTTCATGGGACTTTCCAGGCAACACTACTATAATGGGTTGCCATTTTCTTCTCCAAGAGATATTCCCAACCCAGAAATCGAACCCATGTCTCTTGCATTGGCAGGTGGATTCTTTACCACTGAACTGCTAATGAAGCCCTTGGTGAAGACTAGCAGCTTGTTATTGGTCCTCAGTAACAGCCCTTTCCAGTCCCTATGTACATGGTCAGTCCTTTTATCCCCAAGAACCCCCACCACACTGAAGTGGCTGAATTTGGAAGAGCCTCCAGCCTGGACCACATGCTGTACCAGAACCTGCCTACCTCCAGAGCTATGGAAAAGCTGGGTCACTGCTCCCAATACCCTCTTTCTTCAAAGTCTTTTATTTCACCAATAGTTTTATCAGCCATGGGATTATTTAGAATCTCGGGGAGCAAAAATCAAGTTCCTTTACCTCCAGAATGCCCCTGGACTAGTGTTGCCAGGATGCCACAACAAAGCACTACTTGGTGGCTTAAAACAACTGACATTTATTCTTTCACAGTTCTGGAGGTTAGAAGTCCAAAGTCAAGGTGTCAGCAGGGCCACACTCCCTCTGAAACCTGTGGAGGAGAATACTTCCTGGCATCTGGTGGTTTGCTGGCAATCCTTGGAATGTCTTGCCTACAGCCCTTTAATCTTTGTCTCTATCATCAAGGTGTTCTCCTCTCCAGTGTCTCTGTGTCCTTCCTAAACTTCTTATAAGAACAATTGCTATGTTGAATTAAGGACCCACCCACTTCTATATGACTTCATTTAAATAATCCCTTTTGTGATGATGCTATTTCTAAATATGGTCACATTCTTACTGAAGTTACAACTTCAACGTACCTTCTGGAGAGACACAATCCAGCCCATAGGAGCTCCTGTACTAGTTTGCAAATACATACACCTCCCCTTCCCAAAATTCTTCATAATTGGAAGCCACTTTTATCAGCTCAGTTCAGTTCAGTCACTCAGTCCTGTCCAACTCTTTGCGACCCCATGAATTGCAGCATGCCAGGCCTCCTTGTCCATCACCAACTCCTGGAGTTCACTCAGACTCACGTCCATTGAGTCCATGATGCCATCCAGCCATCTCATCCTCGGTCGTCCCCTTCTCCTCCTGCCCCCAATCCCTCCTAGCATCAGGGTCTTTTCCAATGAGTCAACTCTTTGCATGACTAAGAGGCAAAAACACCATGTTATATAATCCTTATCTAAGATAATAGGTCGCTGCTTGGCTGCACTTTCATAAGCCATAGAACCACCCAAAAAACTCAATATAAGACAAGGAAGGTCCCCTCCAACCATCAGAACTTTCTATTACTGCCTGTACAGAGAATTTCTCTTGGGAGAAAACTAAGTAAATTCTACCCCAGTATCATAATTAGACTTGGTTGATCAAAGAAACTAGCTATATGAATGCAAGGCCTCTCATACCAAATGGGAACTTTTCCTTGCTTTTCTGCCCCAATGGCATCCAGGAAAACTGTCAGAACTCTTGTTTTTAATTAAGGAAATTAAGATTCAGAGAAGTGAAGTGGCTGTCCAGGTCACTCAAACAATAAGTGATAGAACTGTGATTAAGAATCTTCACATCTTTATACCTCTGATCACCAGACCACGTTGAAGTCCATCCATCTTTTCCAAAACCCAGATGAAGACTCTGAAGTTTGAAGACAGTATTTTTTGCCTCCCATTGATGGATCGTTGATCTAGGAAAGTGAGGTTAGCATAAGATCATAAAAGGCTTGAATGAGAGCTGGAGGAGCTTAGATATATTTAGTAAGTCATGAGGACTTTTCTTTTAAGAGAAGAATGACACAATTGGGATTGAACTTTTGGAAGATTAATCTGTAGGGTAAATTCAAAGGTAATAGAGGAGAATCAGAGGCCCATTAGAAAACCAGTAGGAAAGGTCAAGAAAGAATGAGATAAAGACGTTGGTAGGAGCCAAAGATGGTTCCAAGGTTTAAGCCTTTAGGAAACAGCGTGTCTTTAAAAAGGGGGGGGGGGAAATGTCTGGTCTGGGAGGGAAAGTGAGTTCAGCATTGGAAATATAGGGCATGATGTCCTGCTTATGTGTTTTAAAGAGATATCCCATTGAAAGTATCTGCCTTGTAAAAATGAGGAGATAGAGGGACTTCCCTGATGGTCCGGTGGTTAACACTTCACGCTTCCACTGCAGGGGGTGTAGGTTCTTGAGGGTTTGATCCCTGGTCCTGGGATCCCTGGTCTTGCATGTTGCACAGCCAAAAGAAAAAGAAAAAAAAAAAAGAGGGGAGGATAGAGGTTCTAATTTTGGTCTTTCTTTAGTAGGCGCATCCCACAGCACATGTCCAAATGACACATAAACCCTCATTGGTGTGCTGGGATCTCTTCACTCGCTGAGTGGCAGTTCACCAAGTACCATGTACTTTAGGAACTGAAGATATGAAAATGACTAATACCATCCTAGGTCTCAAAGTTGAATAGATGATCTTATGGCACAAGGGCTCTGATGGAGATGAACAGTAGATGCTATAGAGATGGGTAGAAAGTGGTAGGACAAGGGTGTCCAGAGAAGCTTCCAGGGAGGAGGTAACCCTGAGCCAGATTGTAAAGGGGAACTCAGAGCTTTGTTGGAGAAAAAGTGAGTGAGGGTCTCCCACATTGAGGAAATAGCATCAGCAAGTGCAGAGAAGGAGATGGGAGGGATACCTGGGAAACTGCAGGTGGGACAAGGAGGAGACTGTTGTTGTTTAATTGCTCAGTCATGTCCAACTCTTTGTGACCCCATGGACTATTGCCCACCAGGCTCTCTGTCCATGGGATTTCCCAGGCAAGAATACTGGAGTGGGTTGCCATTTACTTACCCAGGAGATCTTCCCAACCCAGGAATTGAACCTTCTCCTGCATTGGCAGAAGGGTTCTTTACTGCTGAGCCACTAGGATTCCTGGTGAGGGGACTGGGAGAGTACAAAGGCCAAGGTGAAGGCTGGACCATAATGAGAACAAAAAAATGGCTCCAGATGAAGTGAGGAAGTGGGAGCCTAGGGAGGAAGGGAGGGAATCAGAAATGGAATTTCAGTCTTAGAGTACATAAAGCTTTCATGCTTATAGTAGCCATCAAAGGCCATTCTCCTCCAGCCACCTTGATTTACAGATAAATAAATAAAGCCCAGAAAATTTAGGTGGTTTGCTCAAGGTCACACAGAAAAGCTACAACTAAAGTTCCCAGATTAATGTCCAAGTTCCCGTGTCCTCAGTGAAGAAAACTAAGACTCAGAAAAGGAGAGTGACTTGCTTGAGTCACCCAGTCTGTTAGCATGTTTAGATTCTTGGTACTCTTTCCTCCAGCCCACAGATCACTGCTGCAGACTAAATATGTCCCCCCAGTATCCATATGTTGAAACCTAATCAATGTGAGAGTATTTGAAAGTGGTGCCTTTCGGGGGTGGTTAGGCCATGAGGACAGATGCTGAAGTTGAAACTCAAATACTTTGGCCACCTGATGTGAGGGGTAGACTCATTGGAAAAGACCCTGCTGATGGGAAAGATTGAGGGTAAGAGGAGAAGGGGGCAGCAGAGGATGAGATGGTTGGATGGCATCACCGACTCAATGGATATGAATTTGAGCAAACTCCGGGAGACAGTGAAGGACGGAGAAGTCTGGCAACATGCTACAGTCCCTGGGGTCGCAAAGAGTCGGACACAACTTAACAACTGAACAACAGGTAGGTCATGAGGGCACAGTGTCATGAATGGGTTCAATGCCCTTAAAAGAGAGGCCCCAGGTGCTCCCTCACCCCTTCGACCACATGAGGACCCAGTGAGGTTTTATCATCTATGAATCAGGGAACGGGCTCTCATCAGACACCAAACATGCAGGTACTTTGATCTTAGACTGCTTAGTCTCCAAAACTGTGAGAAATAAATTTCTGTTATAACAGCCCAAACAGAACTAACATAATCACAGAGGTGGAATGGCTGAGAAGTCATGAGAACTGCCTGTGATGTGATTGACAGAAAAGTGAAAGTCAGAGTAGCTCAGTCATACCCAACTCTTTGTGATCCCATGGATACAGAGTTCACAGAATTCTCCAGGCCAGAAAACTGGAGTGGGTAGCCATTCCCTTTTTCAAGGGATCTTCCCAACCCAGGGATCAAACCCAGGTCTCCCACATTGCAGGTGGATTCTTTACCAGCTGAGCCACCAGGGAAGCCCAAGAATACTGGAGTGGGTAGCCTATCCCTTCTCCAGCGATTCTTCCTGACCCAGGAATCAAATCAGGGTCTCCTGCATTGCAGTGACTGACAGGAGGGCAAGCTAAAGGTGCTGAAAATGAAGAGTCTGATGAACGATGAGCCCAGGGTGTTTGGGAAACACGAATGGCACCGATGTTGGAAAGTCTAGAAAAACAGTAGAGAAAAAGGCTGTGAACCATGCTCTGGGAATCATCCAGGAAGATGAGAAAGGATTCCAGAAGTAGAAGAGAACAGGGAATGGGTGGAATATGCTGATGAGGATGATGACTAAGGGCAGTCGTGATTGCAAACCAGAGGTGGGAGGAGAGCCTGGAAGGGGTGGTGGGAAAGCAGGTCCGCTGGGGTCTCCTAAGGCGAAATTGACAAGGTTGTCATAGAGAGGAGTTAGAAACACCGAGAGGGAAAACCCAGGACATAGAGTATGAGGTTAGCAGCTCTGACTGCGGGGACACGAGGAAAGGTGCTGATGAGGCCAGAAGGAAGGGAATGTGGCTGGAGGTGGCAAAGGAGGCGGGGCTGAGTGTGGGATGGTACTTTCCTGACTGCAGAAGAGACGGAGGCAGAATTCGGGGAGTGCTTATGACCAGTGTGACGTGCTATGTGCCAGTTACTGGGCTAAGTGCCTGAGAGGCTTGTCTCTCCCCCCTCGTCAGGTCCCTCTGAAGCCGGTACAGTTATCCTCATTTTTCAGATGAGGAAATAGAGGCACAGAGAAGTTAAATAACTTACTCAATATTGTAGAGCTGGTAAGTGGCATAGCCAGGTTTTGAACCCCATCTGACTCCAGAGTCCAAACTTGTGACTCTATGCTTTATATTCTCTACCAAAGGGGTCAGCCCGAGAAGAACGGAGGTGATGGCAGTGACCAGCCCAAAACTTATGGTCATGTGTTTAGTGTCTGTAGAACTGACTCCTTAAGACTTGAAAAGATAATGAGGGTTTGCGTCCCATCTCTGCTATTTAGTTTAGTAACAGCATAAATTTTTTAACCTTACCGAACTGACCTTTGCTTTCTACAGAGATGCTGTAATGAAGGTACTAATCAAGGTACCAGTTTTAGCAGAGCACCTGGAGTGTTTCTATTAAAACATAAGTCACATCCCGGCATTACTCTGCTCAAAACCATCCAGTAGCTTCTGAACTCAGAGTGAAAACTGATCTTTACCGTGGCCAGCAAGATCCTAGACTGTAGTCTTTGACCTCACCTGCTGTTTCTAGTTCTCTCCCTTACTTCTCCAGTCCCATTTGGATCTCCTAGCCGTTCCTTGAAGACACCAGGCACTGTCTTTGCCTGGGACGCTTTCCCTCAGATATCTTAGTTTGTTCCCTCACTCCCCAGTTCATTGACTGAGTGCCTCCGTGAAGTCTTCTCTCTCTCCCCAACATGAAATTGTACTCTAGTCCTTTATCCACCACTCTAGTTCTCTTTTGCCATGTAACAAGTCTTCCCTCAAATTTAGTGGGTTAAAATGTCAACAAACAGTTTATTCTCATGGTTTCTGAGGATCAGGAATTCTGGAAGGGCTCAGCTATAGGTTCTGGTTTTGGAATCCCTTATATGGTTGTAATCAGATGGTGGTTGGGGCTTCCCTGATGGCTCAGCGGGTAAGAATCTGCCACAGTGCAGAAGACACAAGAGACAAAGGTTCGATTCCCGGAAGGACCCCTGGAGGAGGAAAATGGCAATCCACTTTGATATTCTTGCCTGGAGAATCCCATAGACAAAGGAGCCTGGTGGGCTACATTCCAAAGGGGTGCAAAGAGTCAGACACAACTGAGCGACGAAGAACACGCAAATGGCGGTTAGAACTGGAACAAGGCAGGGTGCAAGTAGCGGGGGACATCTGCCTATCTCTGTCTCTCTCTCTCTGTACAGTCTCAGTGCCCTTCCATGGGGTCTTTCCATGGGCTAGTTTTAACTGCCTTGCCTCATTGTGGTCTCAGGGCAGTGGGCTGTTTATATGGTGTCTGAGGCTTTGTAGGTGAGCATTCCAGCAAGTGAGGTGGGAGCTGCATTGTCTTTCATGATCTAGCCTCTAGCCTTGGAATTCACATAGCACCACTGTCACATCTTCTGTTCTATTGGTTGGAAAGACAAAAACTCCCATCCAGTTTCAAGGGGAGAAAACAAAGAAGCCATCATTTTATTGGAGAAGAGTCCGAGTAGCATTGTAATAAGAGCCTGTGGGATGGGAGATATTGTTGATGCCACCTATTCAACAATTCAACTGGCCACCTCTCCTTTGGTTTTTCTTTCTCATTTAGCATGCTATTTAATTGACTTATTTGTCTTCTACGTTGCCTGTCTTCCTACACTAAAATGCCAGCCTGTTTTGTTCAGAGCTCTAATCCTGGAGCCAAGAACAGTGCCTGGCACACAGTATTCAGTAAGTGCTTATTGAATGAATGAATTGATGTCTACCAATCCTAACAATAGGTCTCCAAATTAGATGTTAATACAACCATTTTACAGATGAGCAATATGAAGTTCAGGAAGGCTTGGTAAATTTGGCAGGATCACTCAGCTATAAAAAGCTGGCATTCAAATGATGTCTGGCTCTTTCCACTGTATCAGGCTGCCCATCACTCAATAGCATCTCTTTGGATTCCTCTTCACCCTCTACCCCCTTCCCCTGCAGGGACACATGTCCACAGTCCACCACCAAAATTCAATTTGTCCCCAGTTGGTTGCATTCAAGCTGAGAGCAAGGCAATTGCACTTTAAATCCTCTTGTAGCAGGTATTTCAGAGCATATTCAGGGCAACCAGAATACATTGCATTTGAATCTGATGTCTGGTTTGCTGCAAAAAGGCAATTAAATGAAAGGTTAGGTGGCTTTTTAAATGGCCAACTCAAACTTTTGGCTTATTTTTTGCCTTGCTGTCTTTATAGGCATTTTACCAATATTTATCATGATTTCCCTCAGGGAGTCCTCAGATCTGTGATATTTGAAATAATAAAGCCCCTCCATTGGCCCTTTAAAAGGTTCGTGGTAAAACTGCACCATTAACATCCACAGATCCTCATTTCTGAGGCTGGGTTGCATTTATTTCCATATTCCTCACTGTTTCTCCAGTGAGGATTTCACATAATAGTGTCTGAAGGCTAAGGACTTCAAAGCAAATTCTTTACCATTTTTATCTTGAAAAATATTCAATATTTGTATAATTAAAGTTAAGTCTTCTTAGAGAAAATGACAACTCGAATAATCTTAAATGTACCTCCAAGAAAGAAACTGTCAAAATGACATTTACTTATACAGTCACATTCTCTAAGGCCTTCGCTTCTCCTCCTGATTTCTTGTAATCTTTGATGGTTATGTCATGGCTGACTTAGATCCCTTTTTAAATTATAGTGACCTCCTTTCAGTGTGAGTTCTAAGGGTGAGGGGCTCTGTCTTTCCTTTGTTTCAGATTTTGTCTACTGCATTGTCACTAAGCAGTAAAAACAAAAGCTGAAAGCAAACCAAATCCTCCACGCTAATTTCCCCACTAGCTACCATACTATTTCTCTTTTCCTTGGCACGAAAGATTTTTAGCAAGTCTGTGCACACTGTGTCTCCATTTTCTCATGTCTGAAATTATATGACAAAGATTTGCCAATGACCTCCAATCTCACTGGCAAATTTAAAGGAATTTTTCAAGTTTTCTTTTTAATTGATGTCTCCTGTCTATGTTCCCAGTTTTTATGCCATGCTTTTCACTTTGCACTCTCATCAGTGCTCAAGAATCCCTTCATCTAGGATGTCTTCAGATTAGTTGGACATTTAGTATCATAATTCATGTATTCTTATATATGGGCTTGCTAAGACATTGATGAAGAAGAGGAAACTGACGTTGGTCAAACCAAAGCTAGGGAAATTGACTCATCTCCCAGGCTGGGGACCTGGCAGCTTAACACTTTGTATTCAAAAGGTCTTGGAAAACTTGTGCTGGACTGGGTCCAATCCAGTCAGTGTCCAGTAGGCATTTCCAGGCAATACCTCTATTTGTTCAATGAGAATTTATCACATGTCAGTTCCATGTTAGGCATTGTGCTAGGCACAGGGGATGCTAGGAGAAGTAAACTCAGTAGCTTTCCCAAAGTTCCTGACAGGGAAAGTAAAGAGATGGAAAAGTGACCAGAAAAATGCAAAAAATATATACAGAAAAATGCAATGCGGCAACAGTGTTTAATACCAGCCACGGAGGTCAACATTACTAACTTTTTAAAATCAGATGTTCTTTCAAGGGTTTGATATGGGACTTATTAGATATTTTATTGGAGAAGTGTTATTGCTTTTCACAAACACATGAATAAGTAAATTAAATGTTTGGCATTTTTATAAATAGCTGTTAAGAGCTACGAGAAACCCAGAAACTCTTAGAATCCTGCCTCACTACTTCTTTTAAGACCTTTTATTTTGCACATTCCTTTACCCAGACAAACACTGTTGTTTTCTTCACTGCTTAGTTTTGTTAAACTTCACATCCTTCCATCATCTCTTAATTATTCATTCCTATCCATTAATTTTCCTGAACAGAATGAAACAAAAATAGCAGAATGTCCACCTATGGAGAGTAGATTTTTGATAGTATTCAGGAGTAGAAGGAAATAGTCAAGACAGATATGGTGAACAACAACAAAAAGCTATAATTTTATAGTATGACAACTTCCAGCCATATACGTAAAAACATTTTATGATTCAAGAGATGTGTCTGAAAAGGAAAAAATAAAAACTATAATAATTTAGAAAATAACAAGAACAGTGAATGTTTAACTTACTGGATGTGGTCAAAGCTGCTTATTGTCAAACTCATAATCTTAAATGCTTTTATAATTTAAAGCATAGGTGGTAGGATTAGTTAGACCTGGATTCAAATCCTAATAAAGCCACTTGCTGAATGACCTCAAATGACTTTGCCTCTCTCAGCATCTGTTTCTCCACATGTAAGATAGAATAATAATGGTTTGCATTGAGGAACAAACTTATGAAGTGTCAAGATAGAGTCTAATATGAAATAGGTACTTAACAATAACAGCTGCTATTGAAGGTTTATTTAAGAGTTATTGTTTTGTACTACAAATTATTAAATATTTAAAAACTAAAACCCATAGATATTGTTAATGATTCAAAAGCTTTGCATTGATTTAAATGTGCATCTGTCTTCATCTAAGAAATTCATCCTTGTTCATTTATTTTGACTTGATATGAGTGCTTCTGGCAGTTCTTAATTAAGCCCCCATAGATTTTATATCATTGTTGATGTGATAAACACATTATTTGGTGAAATAACATGCTTGTTTCCTTTTGGGGAATGTCCTCCACTGAGACAGTTTGTACACAGCAGTATTAAGCATCAAATCTAATTGGCAACAGTTTCAGATGCTTTAAAAGGATTTTAACTTGTGAAGGGGTCCATTTGGGCTATTTAGATTCTGAGAACTGAAAGTACTTTGTGAGTTCTGTTTTTCTAGCATCTGGGAGAGGAGGAGATATGAATTCAATTAGCACCTTGGTGTTTTCTTTATCCTTCATTTCAATATCAGAGACGCTTCACGTGCACAATGGTGTCAGGTTACATCAAAACAGGGGGGAACAGTTTCTTGGTTTTTAATTTTCCACCGAGAAGGAAAGGCACCCATTCTGTTCTGCTCTAAACTAGTATGAGAGCCAGCGCATGACTTTTTTGAGAGCCGGCACATGCTCTGAAGGCAGTGTGACGAGCTCTTCATTAATCTCCGTGAGGACTTTTGCTTCTAAACTTTGAGGCTGGAGGTAACAACTCTCAGGAAGACAAGCAATCTCGAAGCCCCCACCAACCCACCCGGGGTTTAAAAAGAACAAGTTAAGATGGTTAGAAAATAGCATTCTCACCATCTCCCACTTCCTCATACATCAGAAAAACAACACTGATGATTTCAATTGGAATTCAGAAATTTTTAAAAATTTATTTTAAAGTCAGTGTGTGCTAAGTCACTTCAGTCGTGTCCGACTACTTGAGACCAAGTGGACTGTAGCCCGCCGGGCTCCTCTGTCCTTGGGGATTCTCCAGGCCAGAATACTGGAGTGAGTAGCCATTCCCTTCTCCAGGGGATCTTCCCAACCCAGGGTTCGAACCCAGGTCTCCTGCATTGCAGGTGGATTCTTTACCGTCTAAGCCAACAGGGAAGCCCTTAACATCAGTAACAAGCTTAATTATAAAGACGTTTACTGTGAAAGTACTGAGATTAACTAATTTACCAATCCCTCTTCTGGAAAGTGAAAGTGAAGTCACTCAGTCATGTCCGACTCTTTGTGACCCCATGGACTGTAGCCCACCAGGCTCCTCTGTCCATGGGATTTTCCAGGCAATAGTACTGGAGTGGATTGCCATTTCCTCCTCCAGGGGATCTTCCCCACCCAGGGATCGAACCAGGGTCTCCCGCGTTGTAGACAGGGGCTTTACCATCTGAGCCACCAGGGAAGTCCCTGGAGGACTTCCTCTTCTGGAGGAAGCCAGAAATGGAATCAGGTAGAAGTTCACACCACCCTCAAACGCTTGCTGCTCTAATGAGGAAACAGAGGCCAAGGCTCACAGTGGTAAACTGTGGATTAGACTAGGTAGAGCTCTGGTCCTTTTATTAAGCACTGAAGTCTTGCCTCGGTAATACATTTGTTTATTGAAAGAAGCTCCCCTACCCTATTGGTTCTAACTGGTGTTCTCCCAAGGGCTTACACATTCTGTGCACACTTCTGGAGGGAATTCACCTCCACTGCTCAGAGTTGTAGTTGTTCAGTTAATAAGTTGTGTGCTACTCTTTGCAACCCCATGAACTGCAGCACACCAGGCTCCCCTATCTCCCAGAGTTTGCTCAAATTCATGTCCATTGAGTCAGTGATGCCATTCAAACATCTCATCCTCTGTTGTCCCTTCATCATCTTGCCTTCAATCTTTCCCAGCAGCAGAGTCTTTTCCAGTGAGTGGGCTCTTCACATCAGGTGGCCAAAGTATTGGAGCTTCAGCTTCAGCATCAGTCCTTCCAATGAATATTCAAAGCTGATTTCCTTTAGATTGACTGGTTTGATCTCCTTGAAGTTCAAGAACTCTCAAGAGTCTTTTCTAACACCATAATTTAAAAGCAACAACTGCCAAGAGAGCAAAGCCTGCAACATTATGGGTGACATTCTGTGGCTCTTGTCCCAGGCGTACTCATGTAACTGAGCTTCAGCAAGGCCATCTCAGGTGTGTCTTGCTCAGATGTTCCATCCCTCTCATTCACTGAGTACTTCATTCTAGTTAACTGAGCATCTGCTTAATCTATAAGCTGCCATGCTTCCCTCCTGACTCAGCTGGTAAAGAATCCACCTGCAATGTGGGAGACCTGGGTTCGATCCCAGGGTTGGGAAGAGCCCCTGGAGAATGGAAAGGCTACACACTCCAGTATTCTGGCCTGGAGACTTCCATGGACTGTAGAGCCCATGGGGTCACAAAGAGTCAGACACAAGTGAACAACTTTCATTTTCACAGAAATGCACAAAGATTCATCAGAGATGAATGAAGTCCTGAGGTTCTACCATATCCTATAAACCAACACATTGGGAAATTTGTAAAATGTGCATAAGCTTCAGGGCTTTTTTAGGCTGCTGCTGCTGCTAAGTCGCTTCAGTCGTCTCCGACTCTGTGTGACCCCATAGACAGCAGCCCACTAGGCTCCTCTGTCCCTGGGATTCTCCAGGCAAGAATACTGGAGTGGGTTGCCATTTCTTTCTCCAATGCATGAAAGTGAAAGGGGCTGCTACTGCTAAGTCGCTTCAGTCGTGTCCAACTCTGTGTGACTCCATAGACAGCAGCCCACCAGGCTCCCGTCCCCGGGTTCATTTTCACAGAAATGCACAAAGATTCATCAGAGATGAATGAAGTCCTGAGGTTCTACCATATCCTATAAACCAACACATTGGGAAATTTGTAAAATGTGCATAAGCTTCAGGGCTTTTTTAGGCTGCTGCTGCTGCTAAGTCGCTTCAGTCGTCTCCGACTCTGTGTGACCCCATAGACAGCAGCCCACTAGGCTCCTCTGTCCCTGGGATTCTCCAGGCAAGAATACTGGAGTGGGTTGCCATTTCTTTCTCCAATGCATGAAAGTGAAAAGGGGCTGCTACTGCTAAGTCGCTTCAGTCGTGTCCAACTCTGTGTGACTCCATAGACAGCAGCCCACCAGGCTCCCGTCCCCGGGATTCTCCAGGCAAGAACACTGGAGTGGGTTGCCATTTCCTTCTCCAATGCATGAAAGTGAAAAGCAAAAGTGAAGTCGCTCACTTGTGCCGGACTCTTAGTGACCCCATGGACTGCAGCCCACCAGGCTCCATGGGATTTTCCAGGCAAGAGTACTGGAGTGGGGTGCCATTGCCTTCTCAGGAAAAGGGGCTAGAAGTCACCTACTCACATGCCTGCAGAGGCCCAGCTGACAACAAAAACGAGTGATTTTGGCTGGATGTAAAACAATTATGGGCCAGTGGGTGGGGCGTGAGGGCTGATTCCAGCTGGAGAGCTCGCCTGCTTTAAAGGGGCAGCTGCTTCTCATTTTCCAGCCAATGGTCTTCCCACGTAGAAATGCTGGCTGGGGATGGCCAATACTGACGATTTCTCAAGAAAGGCCAGAAATCTTGATCTGTGTGTAAAATCTCTTAAATTTCCGAAAGGACCGTGCAGGCCAGATGCACGCAGCTCCGTCTTCAGGCTCTCACTTAGCCGCATGCAGGACGGTCACAGACAGCAGTGCACACAGCCCTTGTAAGCATTCCCTTTCCTTCCTCCCTCCCGCCTCCCTGTAACCTTTCTCCTCCCTCCAGCCCCCCGAGGGCTCCAGTCCAGTGAGCATTCTGGAGAGGAACACTGGGTGTTATTTGCAGGAGCAGTATAAACAGCATTGAGATGCATGACTTATGGTAAGCACCGCACTGTAGATTTTTAATTTTATAAAAGGCAATATTTATGATTTGTTTCTTTCAAGGAAGAGCTCTATCAGTTTTGCTAAACACTTTGAGGCTAAGATGCACTGAGAGAGTTGTGCAAGGATCCACAGTAACAAATTCCATTTTGAAATGAATGGAAAAAAAGCATCAAATGCCACATGAAAGTCACTGCCTGAAGGGTTATATTAGTATTAAAACAGGGTTTAAAAAAATTCTAAGGGACTTATGGGCCAGCCATGAAAAGACAAGCATGTGACCTCTTTTCTCTCTCTCCCTCCCCCACTGTTTCTCAAAAAGATGAGACCATCAGAATGATGAGTAAGAGTGCAGATAGACAGTTGTCTATCGTATTTAAAATTATACAGGTGTCAGGAGTTGAGGGCTTCCTAGGGGTGCTAATGGTAAAGAACCCGCCTGCCACTGGAGGAGATGCAAGAGATGTGGGTTCAATCCCTGGGCCAGGAAGATCCCTTGGAGGAGGGCCTGGCGACTCACTCTGTATACTTGCCCGGAGAATCCCATGGACAGAGGAGCCTGGCAGGCTACAGTCCATGGGCTCACAGAGAGTTGGACATGGCAACTTAGTATGCACAGGAGCTGAAGGCTAAGGAGGAGTCAGTGAGAGATGGGTAACAGGAGGAATGAAAGGAATCAGGGGAAGAGATTGGTTCCAGAGAACCGTAAGCAGACATAGGACAGTAGAGTCAGCAGAGGATCAAAGGGCTTGGAGTTGAAGGGTGGTGCTACATGTATTGTTGCGAGAGCTGACTTTGGGGTACCAAACAGGAAGGTAAATGATGCCACTAGGGGGTGACGGGGAACAGTTAGGTGTGAAGGGATTCTTATGATGTTATATGTAAACACACAGAGTGCGGCAGTGGAAAATATTTAGCACCTGGCTTTCCTAGGTGTGGAGGGAAATCCTGACTTGCAGCATTTTTTATCTTTGTGGTATAAATACTCCCACTATGGCTGGTTTTAAGCCAGCGCCCTAAAAGCAGAGCTGGGAAGAGATTGCACATGACTGGTTCCCAGCCAAGGAGGAAGGTAAGGAAGGTGAAATCAACAAGGTCAAAGCAAGTTCCAGATCTTGAGGTGCCTCAGGTTTGAGGGATGATGAACCACGACAGGATGGCTATGCTAAGGGTGGGTGTAGGAGTGATTGCAGAGGCTGTGAAGCTGATGAGGTGGAAATGGAGGTTAGGAAGATCCCTAAATCTGTGCGGATGAGCATAGATGGGTGGAAGATGGAGTTTATAGAAGACGTCTATGGCTCCCAGGTCCAGAAGCCATAAAGGACGTGTGACATGGTGCTTGAGACCAGTGGATGTTGGAGACAGACTTCTTGTGATGTCACCATTATTCATCACCTGTTATTGAGCCTCTTCTATGGGTCTGACACTGTGTGGATTATAAAGATGCAGAAGACATTCCTATCCAATTAGTAGGGAATGCGGCCAGTGCACCGGTAATTGGAGTGTCATGTGACTGCTACAGACAAGATGTGCATGCCAAGTCACTTCAGTCATATCTGACTCTTTGTGACCCTATGGACTGTGTAGCCCACCAGGTTCCTCTGTCCATGAGATTCTCCAGGGAAGAATACTGGAGTGGGTTGCATGCCCTCCTCCAGGGAATCTTCCCAACCCAGGGACTGAACCCACGTCTCTTGCATCTCCTGCACTGGCAGGTGGGTTCTTTACCACTAACGCCACTTGGGAAGCCCACCCATAAAGTATACTATGGATTAAAAAATGAGGCTCTTAATATTAATGATAGATGCCATTTATTAGAGTCCTTAAAATGTGCCTGACATTGTGTTAAGCACTTTCCCTGCATTCCAACTCATAGATGAGGAAATTGAATCCAAGGTCACATACCTCGCAAGTGGCAGAACCAAGCCTGGAACACGGGTCTTTCTAATGCCCGAAAGTCTGTCCCCTAACCACTGTGCATACTGCCCTCCCCACCCATACAGATAATACTCTGATGGAGGTGCAGGATGGTGTAATAGGAGATTTGGAATTTCTTTTTTAGAAATTCCTCAGTTGGCATATTCCTAAAGAGTCAATTCATGTTAAGAAATAATTTCCCTTGTGCTCGCATGTGACATGTATTTTTAGGATCTGCTGTTAGCAAGTGTATTTTTGTGTGATTGAGTGGGAGAGTGGGAAAAGTTTTGCAGAGCTGTTTAAGCCAGAATGCAGGGGGCACAGCAGAGAATGTAAAATCGCTACCATCTAAGGTCTCGGGAAAACCACGAGAGACGTGCTCTCAATTTATTATTCTATGTTCATCCCCAGATGAATGACTAGCTAAAGGTATTGTTAAAGCATTTTAAATGACCCATTTCCAGCAGTGAACAAAATCACTTACTGTGCCAAGCCAACTGGCGTATCTGAGATTATAAAACCACAAAGTGAGGAAAATGTTAAAACTGCTAAAGCAAAAATGATACACAGTAGTGAAGAAGGATAATAATTGAGCTCTATTGTCTGCAGAGGCAGATGGCTGACCACTAGGTGGGCCTGGGTGTAATGTCCAGGGTAATTGGCTGCTGGGGTTTTTTGGCGAGGACCATAGACTTCAGCTTGGGACACAGATCCTGGCTCATTCTCCCTTACCCCTTGCTTTCACCTCCACAACTAGATCGGTGGATCCAAACAAGAAATTGAAAACAGACAGTTCCTTTACCTTTAAATGCTTTTCTGGAAATAACGATGTGAAAAGTAATTAGGGACCGGATTTCCTACCCATCATTCTCTTCTGCACGTACAATTATCTGCAGATATAAAATTGCCAGCTTTGATAATTACACCCTCCAAATGAGGGGCAAGTGGCTAATTATGCCCACATGTGGCCGATTGCACTCTCCATTAGCCAATTATGTGCACAATCATTTGTGCACATAAATAATTGTGCTCATGGAAAATAGCGGCCCTCCTTTCAAATCCTCCTGCTTGGAGTGGCTGATGGAGTAATGGTCACACTGGAAATATTCTTGGTGGAGAATGAGAAACATGTAAGTGACCAGAGCTTGCAGATATGCAGTGAAGCAGATGTCATTAGGAGTCAAAGAGCAGGAAGGACCCCAGGAAGGAACTCACAGGCCAGCCTGTGAGTCAGAGAACCTGCTTCTCACATGTGCTGACCCTGTGCTAGTCTTTAACCTTCCTCCAGTTCGACTCCTTCTACACACCCAATGAGGATGATAACAGAGCTCAGTTCCTTCTACTATTGTAGGGCGGATCAGACAATTCAAGAGGATTTGCAGTCTATTTTGGATAAATGCACTACATAAATATGAAGCATTTTTATGTCCATCAGCTCATTTCCAATTGGTAAGGAAAGGTTAGCATCCTCATAGCAAAGCAGGATCCCTGGCTTGGAGGCTGATGAGGTCTGAGAAGACCTTAGGCCCTGGTGTTTCCACTGATGAGAAAACAAAGTGGCATATAGTTACACTGAATTCATTCATTCATTCCACAAACTCCTATAGAATTCCTGCTCTCCCCTGGGCATTTAGAAACATTTGCCTTGCCTTAGGAGGTCACTGGTACCTTGGCCTGGGTCAGCCATTTACCTGGACCTGCTCTTATTAGTAAATAACTTTCACCTCACATATGGAAATCTGATATGGGTTTTTAAGGTTCAGTTGTTAGGTAAATTCAATGCCAGTGACTTGCTGGGTATGGTTACTTTTATTAACCCAAAAACTATGGGTTTTATTCTAATGCTGCCAAGTGGTGGATGTCAAAGAGATATTGGAAGGAGGACCCCTCCCAGGGCCTTGTCTAATTCTTAGAAATGAACTGTCCAAGGAGACACGCATGCTGACACAGGGAAAGACTTGACTGGGAAGGGGCGCCCAGGTAGAGCGCGGCAGGCTTAGGAAACCAGGAGGACTGCTCTGCCATGTGGCTTACAGTCTCGGGTGTTATGGCAATGGGGTTAGTTTCCAAGTCATCTCTGGACAGTCATCTTGTTTGTGCCCCTATTTGGTTCAATTCAGGCCTCTTCTGGTGGCATGTTATCTCTCAGCCAAGATGGATTCCAGTGTGAGGGTTTCTGGGAGGTTGGCAGGACTTATTTTGGGCTGGCGTCTCCTCCCTCTTTTTGGCCTCTCCCAAATTCTCCCAGATGTTTTTTTTTTTTCCCCCAGCAGCAGCACTGTGTTCCTTATGGGACCTCCTGTTGTGAGACAACTCAGGCACGTAATTATTAATTTTCCTGGCCAGGATGGGCAGTTTTGGTCAATGGTTCCCTAACAACAGTGTTGTGAGGAGAGGGAGAAGCAAGTGGCAGTTTGCCCCTTGCCTGTGCTCTCATCTCTCCTCTCACTCACAGTGAAAAGAAGTATTCTACTTCACAGGGGATGAGGAAAGGGTTCACAGAGGCAGAAGTGCTAAGTTAGTCTTGTAAGAAGAAGTGTTGGCCAGATAAATGGGACATGAGGGCTGTGCTCACATTATAAAAGGCCAAGGTATGAAAACAGACTCATCTAGGATTAACAGTGTAGACTCTGAAACCAGACTCTGCCTAGATTTGAATCCTGGCTGTGTGATCTCAGGCAAGTTTCTTAACCTCTCTGTGCTTTTGCCCACTCTTCTATAAATGGAGATTGTAAATATACTTCTGCCACAAAGTTGTCATAAGTGTCAAATTGGTAAATATATAAATGGAAGTGTTTAGAATGGTGACTAAGCACTGATTGCCACTATTGTTATTACTTGACAAAAAAAATGGACAAAAAGTCTCTCCAAGAAAAGCAATACCAGGGGTTCCCACACTTGACAGTCACAAGGGTAACATCTCAAATAAAGCAAAGTCCTGGGTTCCATCCTGAGAGATTTTCATTCACTAGGTTGCACTAAAGTCCAGGGTGGGGCTTCCCAGGTGGATCAGCTGGTAAAGAATCTGCCTGCAATGCAGGAGACCCCAGTTTGATTCCTGGTTTGGGAAGATCTGCTGGAGAAGGGATAGGCTACCCACTCCTGTCTTCTTGGGCTTCTCTGGTGGCTCAGCTGGTTAAGAATCCACCCAGAGTGCGGGAGACCTGGGTTCAATACCTGGGTTGGGAAGATCCCCTGGAGAAGGGAAAGGCTACCCGCTCCAGTATTCTGGCCTGGAGGATTCCATATCCATGGGGTCACAAAGAGTCAGACACAACTCAGCAACTTTCACTTTCAGAGCCTAGGATTCACCACTCTAAACAAGCATCTCCCCACCCCCACCCCAAGTGATTCCAAAGACCAAGCTTTGAGAAACAGTCTCAGGGAAGCAGCCCATTTTTTACCTGGTATATCTGTAACAGGAGAGAAGAAGGTTGAAGGCCTTTGGTCAACGGTGTTTTTCTGGGATTTGGGCCTCTTCTGTGACAGGCAGTGAGAACCCTGAGTAGCACAGCTGTCTCCTCAGAGGCAGGGCTCTGTGTCCATCACTGGCAAACGTGGCTCTTGTTGGGAACACTTAGCACCTTTCCTCTCGAGCTCTTCAGTAGTTTCATGAGATGGATTTTTTAAACATGAGCATTTTTATTATGAGATGAATCCCATCTCACTAATTCTGAAAATAAGGGAAAACACTGCACGTAGAGGAACAAGTTACCAAAGCTGAAAGTTCTCCGCTCCAAGTGATTCACAGCAGTGGAGATGGAGGTGGATTGTGATCACAGGGCAAAAATATCAATCGGTTGTGGGATGCTCTGCATTTTCCAAAAGGAATTGGTTCTGCCTGCTGTGCTTCCGTGCTTAAGGTAAGTGGTTCTTCAAAAGGCTGGATCTTTTAGCCTAGCTTCCTTAAGTAGGAACATTCTAATTGTGGCAAACATAAAAAATGCATCTAAGTCAAAAAGCTGGGGAAGGGAAGGCAACCTACTCCAGTATTCTTGCCTGGAGATTTCCATAGACAGAGGAACCTGGTGGGCGTCAGGCCATGGGGTTGCAAAGAGTCGGACACAATTGAGTGACGAACACTGACTGAGGCTCAAAAGGGACCCAGTGCACAGTGACTGTCACATAACTTTCTCCTTAGATCATGAAGATGATGCATGGCCTACGTATTTCAAAATATCTCCCAGGGTCCAAGTGATGAAGCAATTGCTGGAAAGATACCATGCGTACTTGACAGAGGCATTTTGTTGGCATAAAAAGAAATATTTATCAGTTATAATAAAAATTGTCTTCATTATATACTACCAAAAAAAAATAAAAAAGATTTGCTTTCCACAGATCTACATCTTAAATTTTCACGAAGCCAATATTCCCCTAAATATCCACTAACACCAAGAAGTATGCTATGCTTTGTAATGTATTCACACAGATCTCATTACCTCTCAGGAATGGCAGAGTAGTAAAGGTCATCTTCTCCCCATCTAAGGGGTATTCCCTCCATGAAACCCCTAAGAATGGCTTCTAGCCCCGGCTGGCAGGCAGCTGGTGGTGGCCATGTCCTCAGTCTTACCCTCATCAGTTTTTATCTGTGGCTTTCAGATGAGAACATTGGAGGCATAGTTATCTGAAAAGAGCTTCTCAGGCAAGAAGGAGGAAATGAATCCAGTAATATGATACGTGATAAGGATAATTGTGTAACCAGACTCTAGACCCAAAGAGTCTTGCATCATAGTTTTGAGAGCAGCAGAGTTAAGCTTTGGTTGATGAGAACTTCTCTTCCGGGCAAAGCAGCCAGTTCCATTTGGACAGCTGGAGGTGCTTACCTGCCATCCATTCTTGCCGTGGTCTGGAAGGCTCATGTGCCCTCTTCCTCCTACCTCTCCCTCTGTGTTAGTGTGTGTTAGTATGTGTTACTCTCCCTTAGTATGTGTTACCTTCATGGCTTAACCTCCTTCACCCCAGTCACTCCATCCCAGCCACACTGGAGCCTCTTCTCTGGTCCTTAAAAAACCAAACCAAACCACTTCCTGTCTCCAAGCCCTGACCCAGCTGTCCCATCTCCCAAAGCCTCCTCCTTCTCATTCTGTGGGACTCAGCTCAGCTGTCTTCTCACTCTGCTTCAAGTGACCTCTTCACTCTCACTCTTTTTACCCTGTAAATTTCCTTCTAGCGCTCACCATAACTTATATTTATTTTAATTTTTAAATTACATTTGTTACTTGTACATGGATTCTCTCTCCCGTGTCTTCCTTGTCTCTGTATGCCTTCATAAGCCAGTAATTTAAATTCAGTTAATTTGTTTTAAAGATTTTTATATGTGGACCATTTTTAAAGATTTTTTTAAAATTTGTTACAATATCATTTTTGTTTCAGGGTTTGAGTTTTTGGCTGCAAGGCATGTGGGACCTTGGCTCTCCCACCAGGGATTGAACCCGTACCTCCTGCATTGGAAGGCAAAGTCTTAACTGCTGGTTGGCTCGGAAGTCCTTAAAGTCAGTTAATATTTATCTGACATGGTCCTGTAAATAACTGTATATAGTTTTGGTTCATCCTGAGTTGACAAATTTTTTAATTATATTATGATATGAAAAGAACAAGAGCATTTGTTCATCTGTTCTTACCTATTGATGTACTAAATGATTCAAAGTCTTCCCTTGTGGCTCAGCTGGAATCTACCTGCAATGAGGGAGACCTCGGTTTGATCCCTGGGTTGGGAAGATCCCCTGGAGAAGGGAATGGCTACCCACTCCAGTATTCTCGCCTGGAGAATTCCACAGACCATATAGTCCTTGGAGTCACAAAGAGTCAGATACGACTGAGTGACTTTCACTTTCACTTTCAAATGATTTAAAGCAGACACTATGGGAGGTCTGATGCGTGTGATGACTGGGCAGTCTGCTGTTCCTACACACCCAACTCTCTGGCACACACTCCAGCCTGGCCACGTCAGGTCCCGGTCCTGTTCAGAGTGTGTGGTTCCTGAAGCTGTGACTCCCGCCCTCCCCAGAGTTGCCATGTAGATCAGGATTCCCCTGGCCGCCTTTTTAACAGTCCTTGCACAGCAGCCAGCTCAGTCCTGATTGGTCAGCTGGCGGGAGCTCTCAGAAGCCCACGGGGTGCGGAGCTGCTGCTGTGAGCGCCTTTCACAAGGACTGCCAAGTAGCCATCAGACAGTGCTAGCGACTTTGGATTTAGGTTGGAGCCGAGCAGTCCCCAGGGCTACTCACTATGCTGCGTCATCCTCTTTGGAAAATGCTCTTCAAGTAACTGCCCAGCAGACGGAGGAAACGAAATGCTCACAGAGGAGAAACGCACAGAAAGTCTGACTTCTCCTCACACGGTGTTTCAGTGTAGAACTGCATTGTGAAAAGAGGTTCACATCTTCTATAGACGTTGCAGGAAACACATTTCACCCTCCATCCCCCTCCTACCTGCCTGTCTTTGTCTCTCTGTCCCACACTTGCACACATTTACTTATTCACTGCCAACAGTAATAGAGTTCTTCTCTCTCTCTTGGAAAGAAACCTCATTCTGATGAAAACCATGCCGACTAACCTTGCTCTTAATGGTGACGACAATGCTTTATGCCTTTATCTTTGCACAGCTGAAAGACTTCTAGAAGCAGTCCTCCAAATGAAATAGAAGGATTCCGGCCAAGAGTTGGCAATGCTGCAGGCTTCTCTCCCTAACCCCCGCCCCCACCCCACAGATTCTGAAGCAGAAAGGGAGTTTGGGTGAGGGTCACCCGTGGTCAGGGCCACTTGAAGATGTGATGGGTGATGAAATATGTGTGGAGGTCAGGCTATGGTGCCGACCGTGAAATAAAGGGTCTACCCCTCTAGTAACTGCTTTGTCACTTCGGTAACTGCTCTGAAATTACTTGGCAAAATCCACAAGGACCTATTGTAAGTATTAGAAGAACTTCTTAAGGCTGAGGTATATTTATTTCTGCATAGACACATGGACTGTACTTTGTGTATTGCTCAGCATTCTTGCTCTGACAATGGTGGAGGGAAGGACTGGAGGGCATGGCTGTCCTCCCAGAATTATAACGGAAGGTTACATCTCCTAGTGTTTGCTGTGTGCCAGCTGCTGTGCTAAGAGCTCTACTTTGTAATCACATCTAGTCCTCATGGTTATCAGAAGGGAGTAGGCATGGAGCAAAAACAGTAAGGACAATCTAGAAGAGGGTTCCCCTGGTTTCCCTGGTGGCAGGTGGAAAAGAATCCTCCTGTCAATGCAGGAGATGCAAGAGACACAGGTTCAATCCCTGAGTCAGGAAGTTTCTCACTCCATTGGAAAGAAGGAAATGGCAACCCACTCCAGTATTGTTGTCTGGGAAATCCCATGGACAGAGGAGACTGGTGGGCTACAGTCCACAGGGTATCAAAGAGTTGAACATGACTTAACAACTGAACAACAACAGGAGAGGCACCCTCTTCAGATCCCTGCAAACATAAGACTGTGTCTTCTTATCTCCAAACCCCTCCTATTGCTTCTATGTCTGAGATATGCATTATAGATGGAGATTTAGAAAGTGATTATGTGTCAAGGGTGCTAGTCAAGACAGTGATCGAATGATCAAATGTGGTGCTTATTGAAGGCTGGGCTAAAAATCCCAGCTTCTCCAGCATCCCAGAGTGTAGATGGCCTGGCTCAAGGAAAAGCCAAGTAAATGGCTACTTTTTGTTATATGGAGGTTGGATGAGCAGGCTTTGGCAGCCTCACTCTTTGGGTGAAGGATGGCCAGGTAACAACTGTCCAGGTAAAGGGGACCTGTTTCATCTGGTTACGTGAGGTGGCAGACACTGACATGAGATTGACACTTGGACCCCATATGCCCTTGACTTTGAGCTGTAAGAACTAAGCACTAGCACCTGTAACTTTCAGAGCAAGTGTATACCTCATTGGCTAAGGTGAGCTCCAGCAGAGAGGGCTGTACTTTTGTAAAGAATCACTGGATGTGTGCTTCCATCTAGGCTAGAAAGGGCATGATCGGACTAGTAAAAAGACGATATGAGAGGGACTGTCACGCCTTGTAAAAGTGGTGCCCCAAACAGTCTCCATCTCCTTTTGGTGTTGGAAGAAGACTGATTAATCTTTATGTTCAGTAAACCCAGTAACTCCTGGGAGAAGGCAGTCTAATGAGTATATTGCACCGTCTGGGATGTTGGGTGGGGGAGAAGAAGGGTTACTGCTTCAGGAGGTCATTCAGGAACCTAGGCTGAAAGCAAAGCTGCCATTTGTTTGACATCTGGTTTCCAAGGTGACTTTGGTCATTGACATCTCTACTGTGGCCCTGATGAAAGAGAAGGTAGCTCGGAGGAGTATGTGTGGAAATTTTTATGGGCCAGACCTGAAATGTGTATATTCCATTTCTGATCATACCCAGCTGGAAGAGAGGCTAGAAAATGTAATCTAAGGAAGATGAATTTTTTTGGACAGTAGTTTCTGCTACCTAGGATATGGGGAATCTCAAGAAGCTAATGAGAAAAATATAATGAAAAATGGTGATAACTAACATTTATTAAGAACTTTGTATAGCGACCCTTTTGAACAGCATGGGTTTGAACTGTGCAGGTCTACCTATAGGTAGATTTTTCCAGGAGTAAACATGATTGTAGACATGATCCAAGGTTGGCTGAATCCAAGCTTCATGAATTCTGATGTGAATTCAGAACCATGGCTATGGAGGAAACTCGGATACAGAACTGGGTCAGTGGACTATAAATTATAGGCAGATTTTCGACTGAGGAGGGTCTGGATCCCTCACCTCCATGTTGTTCAGGGTCATCTGTAACAGATGTGGACTAAGTCATTTAATCCTTACAACAGCCCTATGAGGTCAGTGCTGTCATAATCCCCATTTTATAGATGAGGAAACTGAAATGCAAAGAGGTTTAGGAGAGAAGGGGCCATATTTGTACCCTCAGTTTTTGAGCAGTTACTACAATATCACCTGGAATGTGGTGTGCAAAATAGTCTAATAAGCTGTGAGCAAGGGCACCGAGCCTAAGTTGGGCACTTGGGGATGGATGGATGGATGTTTCGATGGACTGATGGATTGGACTTAAAGTTTGATGGAGAAGCTGATGTTTCACAACTTTTGTGGAGCCTTGAAAAGTATGAGGGACTCCACAAAAACCGGTGGGTAGGGCAGAGGAGTGGAGGAGGCAAGGAGGCACAAGAAACCATCCTACGATGGAGAAACCGAAGATGCTAGAGCATGTTAAGGATGTTAAAGGATAATTTTTNGTTTACTGTGATCCACACAGTCAAAGGCTTTGGCATAGTCAATAAAGCAGAAATAGATGTTTTTCTGGAACTCTCTTGCTTTTTCCATGATCCAGCGGATGTTGGCAATTTGATCTCTGGTTCCTCTGCCTTTTCTAAAACCAGCTTGAACATCAGGGAGTTCATGGTTCACGTATTGCTGAAGCCTGGCTTGGAGAATTTTGAGCATTACTTTACTAGCATGTGAGATGAGTGCAATTGTATGATAGTTTGAGCATTCTTTGGCATTGCCTTTCTTTGGAATTGGAATGAAAACTGACCTTTTCTAGTCCTGTGGCCACTGCTGAGTTGCCAAATTTGTTGGCATATTGAGTGCAGCACTTTCACAGCATCATCTTTCAGGATTTGAAACCGCTCAACTAGAATTCCATCACCTCCACTAGCTTTGTTCGTAGTGATGCTTTCCAAGGCCCACTTGACTTCACATTCCAGGATGTCTGGCTCTAGATGAGTGATCACACCATCATGATTATCCAGGTCATGAAGATTTTTTTGTACAGTTCTTCTGTGTATTCTTGCCATCTCTTCTTAATATCTTCTGCTTCTGTTAGGTCCAGACCATTTCTGTCCTTTATTGAGCCCATCTTTGCATGAAATGTTCCCTTGGTATCTCTGATTTTCTTGAAGAGATCTCTAGTCTTTCCCCTTCTGTTCTTTTCCTCTATTTCTTTGCATTGATCACTGAAGAAGGCTTTCTTATCTCTTCTTGCTATTCTTTGGAATTCTGCATTCAGATGCTTATATCTTTCCTTTTCTCCTTTGCTTTTTGCTTCTCTTCTTTTCACAGCTATTTGTAAGGCTTCCCCAGATAGCCATTTTGCTTTTTTGCATTTCTTTTCCATGGGGATGGTCTTGATCCCTGTCTCTTGTACAATGTCACGAACCTCATTCCATATTTAGACCTAGAGCAAGCAAAAGGAAAGAAGAAATTACATCCTAACCAGATTATGGGTTTTCCACTTCAGAGGTTTTCCTCCAAGAAAAGTCCCACATTAGAAAACATTTTCTCACAGAATTGTCTTAGCTGACTGATGCAGAGGATCCGAGTCCATCTTCTGGGCTGAGAGGAAGCAGACACTGTCCTCTCTGGTTCTAAAAATGCAGTGAAGCAAGGGGCCATGTACTCGACATGCTGCACCTGGACAATACTTGTAAATTCTCTTCTCACTCATCTCCTTTTCCACCTCCATTCAGAGGGCCACCTGGGGGAGGAAACCTGCCTCTAAATAGATACCCAGAAAAAGCAAATAACAGTGTTTCTACAAAGATATCTCTGCTAAGGACATGGGAACCAGTACCCTGTTGTATATTTGCCAACAGGCAGGATGGTCTGAGTTTCTTTTGCCCAAAGAGAAGATGCCTGCACCGTTCCCTTCCTCTACCTCCCCATCCCCACCCAGGTATCTGATAGCTCTATGCAATCAGGCAGCTTATGCAGCACATAACACTAGTGTCATTATTCATAACACCTCTGCAAGATTCTTCTGCCTCCCAATGTCACTTCAGAGGGGAAAAAAAATCCTCAGAGAGGAAGGAAGAGAACTAGGGCAGGTGGTTAGGAGCCGTGCCTGCTGAGCAGCAAAACAGCCCTTCTCACATGTGTTGCTGTCCTTGGGGACTAACATACATGCATATATAGAGATATACATATATATATATATGTATACATATATAGAGACGCACACACACACATACAGCCCCTCCCCTGAATTAACCATCATAAGTGAGGGGCATGTCCTTTGAGAGCACTTGCTCCACCCCTGGGCAGCTTCCTGTCTCTAGAGGCCAGCCCAGATGGTACAATCCTGGGCCAAGTCAGAAGTGGATCCTGTTTCAGCTTCTTCCAGATGCACAGTCTGAGCAAATTACATAACCTCTTTGAGCCTTCCTTCTTCATGTGTGGATAATAATACCTAGTTCACAGAGTTGATGTGATGTGCATTAGAGTGAAAAAAATAACAGGGTTGGTAAGAATGACCATACCCTCCCCTCTTCCCAGCAGTCCCACTCAGGAAAGTAAAGACAAGTCTCCCTATCTCCACCCTGAAGCATTTAGGAGTCTTCAGGCCCTGGGTTCACGTCACTTTCTGAAAGTGAAAGTCGCTCAGCCGTGTCCGACTCTTTGCGACCTCATGGACTACACAGTCCATGGAATTCTCCAGGCCAGAATACTGGAGAGGGTAGCCATTCCTTTCTCCAGGGGATCTTCCCAACCCAGGGATCAAACCCAGGTCTCCTGTACTGCAGGCAGATTCTTTACCAGCTGAGCCACCAGGGAAGCCTGAGGGTTCATGAGGCCCTGAGTTCATGTCACTTTCTCCTTTGGTGTATACGAAGTACATGAACACACTGAGTTCATCTCCTGCCACCCCTAAAACAGCTAACTCATCCATGTTAAGCGGTGAATGGAGAATAATCAAAGAGAATAAAAGAAGAAAACATGCAAGATGTGTTTCAGGATAGGTGTCTCTCCTTTATCTTGAGTTGGATACTGGAAGATACCTGGGTGGTAGTCAGAGACTAGGTGGTCCTGGAGAGTCGCCAACGACCCACCCATTCAGTGCCTGGTAGCTATTTAAAGCAAGCAAAATTTTTTACATTTTTGAAAAGGGTGTTGACTTTTGAATCAAATTCAGTGTAGCTCAACAACATTCTCTCCCTTGACCTGTGTTGTCTTTGGAGGGGGTGAAGGTTGCCTTTAGTGCCTTTAGCTGGAGATTCACAGAAGTGGGGGATTTTGTTTCCTTAACTCCAGGCATTATAGGTGTTTGCACGCAGGCATGGATGAGCCAAGGCAGCTGCGCTGGACTCGCTTAACCTGCAGAAACCCCCAGTGAATGCTTGACTCTAGCCAACTAGCATCACATAAAAGCCAAACAGTTTTTTGCTGACAGGTTGGGAAAAAAAAAAAAGAGGAGTGGTATTGGTTTTAAAATATGTTTCCTTCACTATTAAGAGTTCTTCCTTTTGCTTTTATCTCAGGTGAAATGGCTGTGCTCTCATTATAAAACTGCAGGAGAGTGGGAAACAAAAGGAAATAAACTTCTGGTGAAATAAGCATTGCAGTGGCTTCCCCCACTGCGCCCCCATAGCTGTGATAGAAGAAATGAAATACCTCAAATTATAACTCTGAGGAGGTTCACTTGACCCATTGAAAATGGTACCCCACTCTGCATACCCCACATTGACACACTGACACACTGCACACACCCCACAATGCACACACGGACGCATGCCAGTCATCACACTGGAATGGTGTGACTTTGTAGGGAGCCCAGTGGCATGATTTTACCCTGCGCTGTCTGGCCTTTCTTTAGTGTGTACTGAATGGGAGAACAGTTGACGGAGGAGTTTCCCCCTTGGTGTGACCTCTGGGGCTTCTTGACTTCCTAACAAGGCTCGCAGAGAGGTCACACCACAAGATTGAAGAAGCTGGGTACCACAGTCCCTGGCAGTTCTCCGCATTTGCAGAAGGAACACACACAAACAAACATTCTGCATGTTTGCCACTGAGTTCTCTGCACCCTCTCCAGGCAGATCTGGCTATTGTCAGTGAACACTGACGAGAATACCAAAGCCCAAACCTGAACTTTCTGCTAAACAAGAATCCATCTTTGCAGGGTTGGGAGGCCCCAGTCTCAGGAGCCAGAAGGGCCTGCCTGATTTAGAGGCACTACCAATCTGATCCTTTAAATTGTTTCCTAGCAGAATGTAACCAGCTCTTTTGAAAGTCAGTCTGACTATAATTTGCTACTAATTGTAGTTTAAAATGAGCTGCTCTGAGCCCAGCTGATAGCCAAGCATAAATTCAAGTGGCTGCTCTCAGGATGTCCTTGGATTAAGGGGAGCTTGAGTTTTCTCACAACTTAAGCTTCTGGAAACTGGACCGTTTCCATGTCTACCATATATATCACTCTACTCATCAAATTAAGGTAAGCCCCTAGATATTGGGAAGGCTAAGAATTATTTGGACAGTGTTTAAATTTCATCAAAGAACAGCGTCACAGCGGTGAACTGTGCATTCGCTTCTATTATACACGACTCCTGCTGGCTGCCCATCTTCTAAGTTTTTTACTGCTCCTTGAACCACTTACTCCTTAGGGCAATATTTGCAAACGGTGGTCTATGGAGCTCCCTGGCCTCTTGCAAAAAATGCAGCTCCCTAATTCCTCTGGAACTATTCTATGGAATCAGAACTTGGGTGTGTGGTGGGGGACAAATCCCAGGAATCCTCATTTAAAATAAGATCCCTGAAGGGGGTGATGCACACCCAAGTTTGAGAACCACTGCCTTACAGAGAGATCAGGCTGGTTCATCATTGGGAGTTTTCAAGTCAAAAAACTGAGTGCTGATTGGAGTAAAATTGAAACCTAGAGGACGTGTGGCATAGAGGGGCTGGGATGAGCCCTTGTAACTCCCTCCAACCCCACTACCACTCCCAACTCTTGTCACGCCTCGACCTTGGGCACCGAAGTGGCTGAGTCAAGATCACAGACCACCTGTCAGGGGTCTCCAACATTTGGTTTTGATCTCCTCCTCTCTCTCAAGCACACACTACTCCAGTCAGGCTGGTGGCCTCTCTTGTCCTGATGGCAGCTGTGTTCATGCCAGTCCCCGGATCTTTGCTCACTGGGTCTCCCCTTGCCACACAGAAGGTCTCACTCTGCCCTGTGATAAACCCAACCCCACGTATCCCTCCTTACTCCATAGGAATCTTTTCTGTCCATTTCAGAACACTTTCATCTCTCCATCCTCTGAAATTTTTACTTCCCTTAAAACCAGTCTGGGCCTTTTTTTTTTAATCTTTTCAATTATCACTTAATGATGATATTTGTATAAGAATTCATCTTGCCAGCTAGATCTTTAAATTCTCTAGGCAAGGAAACTATTATTCTTTTCAATATTTCCCTCGGTTTTTAGCACTGAGCACAAAGTAAGCATAAGTGCAAATCTAATAAAGTCTTGTGAAAGTACTGATTGATGGAATAATGCCTCCCTGACTGCCTAGAGGATTATGTGATAATTCTAGCCACCCCGACTCCCCTATCATGTCTGGCCCCAGTCATCACCAGCGGAATCAGTGGCGCTGCAAAGGACACTGAGGTGCAAGCAACACCCACAAAGAGGAGGCCACTCAACCGGGCACTATTTGCTAGGCACCAACTCTATGCCAGCCATTGGGTTGGGTACTGAGAACGCAGTGATCAGTAAACATTCTCCTTATGGAGTTCTGGCCCTCAGGGTGGAGATAATTATTCAGGCAACCATAAAAGTCGATATAAGATGACAACACGATACATATTAGAAGACAAGGATATCTGTGGGTTCTGAAAACAAGATGCAAAAGGACCTGACCTTCCCTATGGGGTCAGAAGCCGGGGCACCATCCTGAAACCAGAACCTGAGCCTCCAGGTTAAAACTGTGCAAATCTCCCCACATTCTCCACCTCCCCTAGAATTTCAAGTAACATGACCTTCCCTTTGGGGGCATCCAAACAAACACATGTCTGAGTCCACGTGGCTGAACTGTGACTGTCCAGTGATTCATCTGCCAATATTTGGCTCAATTCCTAGAATTCTCCTTGGACTTTCTGGCAGTGAAATGGGTATAATAGAGTCCTACTGAAGGCACACTGTGAAGATGAAGGAAGAGCTGTAATGCATTTGAACTCCTGGAAACGTAAAGCAATCATGGCCCCAAGCTAGTGGAGATTTATTCCCAAATTTCCTCACTAATCAACCTCAGAAAAACGTGAAGGAATGAGGCACCAGGGCCCCATGTGTCTGCGTGTGTACACGTGCGCACACATGCATCTGCATACGTGTGCGTGTGTGTGCATCTAATAAATAAAACTCAGCTGCACAGTTCAGCCGCTCCCTTGTGACCTTCTGTGGTTGCAACAAAGGGACATTTCGAGGGTTCCACAAAAGAATTCTCTTAGGGAAATCTGGCCTCCTAATAGATGGCAGAGAGTATTGTTTAATCCTGAATAGCTTTGTCAGCAATAGGCAAATTCAACAAGACAGTTACCCTGAAAACTCAGTGTGTAGAAAAAGCAATAACATATGGAGACAGAAAAATGTTTTTATTATCTTTCTCTGGATCTTGCATAACATGTGCTACATGTCTCTCTCCCGAGAGCATGTGCGAAGATAGAAGGGTGGGGGGGCCCCCAGGGAGTCAAGCAGGCCACTTAATATAGCCCTATTCAGTCAGGTGGTTGTGTTATGCAAACTCACACATTGAAAACATTCTTTTCAACCTTTAAAACATGACATTCAAAACACCATTGTAATTAGACCCAGAAGATTTAAATAGATAATGCCTCTGATTTAATTTAACAAAAAACAAAACACTTTGAAAAACTAAATCTATTCTAGGAACACCTTCGATTAAATCTGACTTGCTTCTCATAGCCATTTACTATTAATCAAACTGTAAAAGATAACTGTTTTTACAAATATATGCTTTCCTGGTCCATCTGGATGTCTTTCTTTCCATACTCAAATATTTCACATTTACAAGACAATTTAACAAGAAGAAGATGTGCTTACATTTTGCTTTCTATGTGTCCAGCAACTTCCAGAATCTTTGGGTATCTTGACTCACTTACTACTTGCAACAGCTCTCTAAGGAAGATGTGATCTTTACTTCCATTCACAGATGAGGAAATTGAGGCATAGAGAGATTAAGCAGCTTACCCTCCATCACAGAGCTGACAAATAATAAAGTCAGCATTTGAATCCAGGCATGTGGATGCCAGCATCCACATTCTTACCCTCTCTGCCATATTCTCTTTCCAAGGCTTATTAGGAAGAGAGATGGCTGGCACTAACTGCAATTGTCTTGGAATAGGTTGGAAAAATAGAGTATTTCTTGAGGGCTTCCATAGGTTAATTTTTAAAACTCTTGTTTAGCTAGATGGTTAACGATAAGGTGGCCACAAGTAATCAGCAAACTAAATGTCATAAAAGAACCATGGATGGCTCATTCGTACCACCTAAGTCATAATATGCAATGAAAGCAAGGAGGAGAAAATGTTTGAGAAAACTGTCTTCAGAGAAAAAAAGCAATAAGTTAAAATTGACTCCCGGAGGTAAAAAGACTCTACTCTTTGCAATTTACCCAAGTGCTTGGAGGTGACTTACAATTCCCAGCCTACGCTCAGATCTGAGTTTAAAAGTGCTTCTTTTAGCAGCTCTTGCAGGATAAATTACGACTTCAAAGTAGAAATGTCTCCATTCACAAAATGGGTCGCTGACAAGAGCTCTAGGGTATGAAGAAGCTATAACAAGCAAAGAAATATGGCAACAAGAAAAATGAATTTTTAGCACAGATTCTGCTTCCACTTATCTCTTTCACACTTTATTGCAGTGAGCCTCATTCTCCCTCCCATCACAGTGGGAGGAGCACAGGAAAGGGAGTGGACTCAATTAAAGCCCAAGGTCTGGTCCACACAGAACGATGCTGGGAACAGTAGAGGCATCATGTATGTATCCCAAGGCCTGGGTGGCTTTTGCAGTGAGAGCTGCTGGCCTGAGGCTGCATCATCGTGGTTGACCAAGACTTGAAGACCAAGCCTGGGGCTGGGAGCCTGGGCCAAGTACAACACAGAAATACCCTAAGGGAGCTTCCCATGAAGTCTTTCTGAGACAAGAGATGCCAGGTCAGTTGAGGATCTGCACTGGCCTGCAGTTCTTGCTGTGTAACGCTGGCCACCTCTACATCAGGATGGACAGGAACAGCCAGCGTTGACATTTTTCAATGGCACACACGGAAATAGCTTTAGAAGTGCCAGTGTCTACGGTGTGGGTCTCTGGGCTTTATCTCTTTCCAGCCTGGCACTGCAGCTCCTTCTGACCATTGGAGCATAGCTAGAATTCACACCAGCTGGCTGAGGTGCTGACAGCTCATCTAGATCTTACCATTGTCCTCCTTCACCCTCCCAGGGCAAGAACTTTCTCTTATCCCAAGCCCCAAAAAAGAAAATTTGTTGAAACAGAGCTCCATTTCATAATGTCTTGGTTCAGAGAGAATTTGTGAGAATTCCCAAGAAACCATGTCCTGCCTGTTGATGTCACTGTGTGAAAATCATAACTACCTCCAGACTGGGCTTTGTGCCAAGCACTTTAGTTCATCCTCTCCTCTAACCTGGGAAAGAGATATTTTCATTCCTGTTTCAAAGATGAGGAAACAAGGTACAAAAGGGTCATGGTGTGCCCTGCCCTAAAAGGTGCAAGGGTCAGGGGTCAAATCTTGAGAATTTGCTCTGAAGTGGTACATTTCTTCCAAGACATGCTGAATGCACTCCCCCACTTTGCTCTGCTTCCCCCTTGCCACACTCCTGCTTTCCTCCAGCCACGGTACCTGCCTCAAGGTCACTAGGTAAGGCAGTGGAAAGAAAACATGATCTGATCAGTGAGTCAGTTCTGCAAGGCAACTGGTGTGACGGGAAAACCTTCTCTTGAACAAAGAAGAGGACTTCCTTGGCGGGACAGTGGCCAATGCAGGAGACACAGGTTCGATCCCTGGTCTGGGAAGATTCCATGTGCTGCAGAGCAACTCAGACTGTGTGCCACAACTATTGAGCCCGCACTCTAGGGCCCACAAGCTGCAACCACTGAGCCCACGTGCCGCAATTACCCCAACTCCTGAAGCCCTCGCACTCTAGAGCCACACACCACAACTACCGAACCCACATGCTGTACTTGCTGAGGCCCTCTCACCCAGAGCCCGGGCTCTGCAGCAAGAGAAGCCACCGCAATGAGAAGCCTACGCACCACAACAAAGTGTAGCCCCTACTAACTGCAACTAGAGAAACACACAGTGATGCAGACCCAGTGCAGCCAGAAACAAATAAAATTGTTAGAAAAAGAACTATGAAGACACTTCTTCAAAGAAGACATCCAGATGGTCAAACAGCACATGAAAACATGGTCAACATCACTAATTATTAGAGAAAAGAGAAAGGGTTAGTTGCTCAGTCATGTCTGACTCTTTGTGACCCCATGGACTGTAGCCTGCCAGGTTCCTCTGTCCATAGGATTCTCCAGGCAAGAATACTGGAGTGGGTAGCCATTTCCTTCTCCAAGGGATCTTCCCAGCCCAGGGATCAAACTCAGGTCTCCTGCATTGCAAGCAGATTCTTTATTATCTGAGTCAAGAGGGAAACCCACACAATTATTAGAGAAATGCAAATCAAAATTACAATGAGGTATCACCTCATACCAGTCAGAATGGCCATCATCCAAAGTCTACAAACAATAAATGCTGGAGAGGATGTGGAGAAAAGGGAACCCTCTTGCACTGCTGGTGGAAATGTAAATTGATAGAGCCACTATGAAGACCAGTACAGAGGTTCCATAAGGAACTAAAAATACAACTACCATATGATCCAGCAGTCCTACTCCTAGGAATATACTCCTACTTCTGGATAAAACCATAATTTTAAAAGATATTTGATACATACACCCCAATATTCATTGCAGACTATTTACAATAGCCCGGACATGGAAGCAACCTAAATTTCCATTAATAGAGGAACTGATAAAGATTTGGTACCTACATACAATGGAATATTACTCAGTCACAAAAAAGAAAGAATACCATTTATAACAACATGGATGGACCTAGAGATTATCACACTAAACGAAGTAAGCCAGGCAAAGACAGATATCATGTAACATCACTCAGATGTGGAATCTGATTTTTTTTAAATGATACAAATAAACTTATTTACAAAAAGAAATAGACACAGATTTCAAAAACAAACATGGTTACCAAAGAGGAAACATGGCAGGGAGGTATAAATTAGGATTTTGTGATTAATACACACACTACTATATATAAGATACATAACCAACAAGGACCTACTGAATAGCGTAAGGAACTCTGCTCAATATTCTGTAATGATCTCTATGAGTAAAGAATCTAAAAAAGAACGGATATATGTATAACTGAATCACTTTGCTGTGCACCTGAAACTAATACATCGTAAATCAACTATTCTCCAATATGAAGTTTTAAAAAGGAAAACAAATCAATAAAATGAGAATTGGGGGAAAAAAGAAAAGGGAGGGAAGAGTCTGTTAGCATGATTTAATATTTCCCTTCCCGTCATCCTACCTTCCCCCTCCACTTTCGTGGTAAACTAAGAAACAATACAAAGTCAACACTTCAACTCTTCCTGCAATCTCGATTTAGCCAGAAAATCATTGGAAACAGACCCAGCTCTCTGGGAACAGAATATTGACAAGAAAGAGTGGAAAGAGTTAGCTGGGAGCCCAGTGAGGGGGAAAAACTGGACGCATCAAGAGAAACAGAAATGAAAACAAGAGTGAGTTCCTTTATCTCTACTAATACACACGGTGTCAAGATACAGATGGAGAAAAACATGCAGGGAAAAATAAACAAGAGAAGTAAAGAAAGAGGAAAATTTTTGTAACTGTGTCTCTTCGGGGGAAAGACAAGCCACTGGCAGGCAGAGCTGATGACCTGGTCTTGGCTGTGTGACACTGGCCAAGACTCTGCCTGTCTCTGGCTTTCCTTTCCCGGTTCTGATCAAGCCATAATCCAAACAAACATTCGCTCAGTTCCTCAATCCACTGGCACCTACCCATCCTAAACTGCTCCTACATTTTATGTCCATGACATACAAAGAAGCAAAAGGGAAGGACCAAAGCTGCTATACTTCTGTTCAGTTCAGTCACTCAGTCGTGTCTGACTCTTTGCCACCCATGAACCGCAGCACGGTAGGGCTCCCTGTCCATCACCAACTCCCGGAATATTAGTCACGTGCTTTCTTGTTCGAAGATTTTTATTTTAATACTCAGGAAGTAATTTAACAGTCACCTTTACTTATTAACACACACAAAAATGCTTTCCCTGTGCTTTTTGAAAACTTTTGCTTGTACTGACATTCAAAAAATAAATGAGTAGGTGATAAACTGTAAAAATTACTACTACTGGGGTTCAATCCTGCCATCATTAACTATAGTCAGGCAGGATACCGACAGAGCTGACTAGGTGTGTGGACTTGTCCAAAATAATGCAAATTTCACTTTCAGGAAGAGCACAAGTCATTTCCTGCAAAGGAAACAATGACTGGGGGACTAATCTTACCTTTTTCTCTCTTTCTAGAAATTAGGAAACAATCTAGGCACAGTCGTCAAGTCTGAGGACACACCCTCAGAGTACATTCTCACTTAGCTATGAGACCATCACCCACAGTTTCTGTTAAATACACAGACTGTGTATTTAAGGAGACAGGCATAACTATGGCGCTTTCTACCAAAATGAGTCTTTCTACACTTAATTGGAACTTTGAAAATTCTCTGAACTCTGTGATTAATTTTTGATGAGAGCAGAAAACTCAAAAAACAGTAGATGATGTCCATACACTCTACCTTCACCTACAAGATGCGACGTGGAGAAACACAAGGAGTCGCTAATAACCTCCAGTGACATGTTCTTTATTTAATGCACTCAGCTACTTAATTAGTATGCCAATATCAATCTTTAAAAGAGCTGTGTGCAAAGTCAGCAGGGGGTCTGAGTCCTGATGTTATTTTTCCCACAGCTGAATAAATGATTTTCCCTACCACCACCACACTCATAGGCTTGTCCTCATTAGTATGTATGAAATGAGTGGAATAAGCATCGGGAGATTTATACTATAGCATACCCAACTTAATTAATAAGAAAGGGAGCCAACTTTGAGAGGAGGAAGTACAGGTTCACAGGTTCCTATACTTCGGTGTGATTAATAATATAAATCCATCATAAGGAGACTCTAAAAGTGCCTTGTGCATTTTCTCTGTTTAACTATTAACCAAACTTCAGTAACTTACAGATGTTCAGGTGCTATGATTCTCAAGTAAAGTTTGCAATTTAATCATAATATATCCTTAGCATCCCTACCCCACTCCAACTCAGTCATTCAGGGAATAGTAAGTGAGCGACCACCCTGGCCACTGAGCTGTGTACATGGGACACAGAAATGAACAGGAAGAACCAGATTTTTAGGTAACTTTCAGGTAAGCAGAAGAGTGCACGCATGCTCAGTCGCATCCGACTCTTTGTGACTCCACAGACTGCAGCCCACCAGGTTCCTCTGTCCATGGCGACAAGGATAGAAATAACTGTGATACAGGGAGGGGGGCTGTCGGAAGGGAGACGTATGTATAAATTGCTAAAAAAAAAAAAAAGCCTCAGGCAATGACACTAGGGAGAACAGAGCATAGAGGGAAGGTGGCTGGAGAAAGTTTCACAAAGGAGTAACGATTTGAAGGACAAGTGTCCATCTCAGCCCTTGATGCCATGAAGGCAGGACTAAGTCCTGTCCGCCAGTGTATGCCCTGCACCTAGGACAGAGTATGTGCACAAGATGTTCTAAATGAGCCAGCTGTAAGTTAGAGTACGTCTACCAGGCATAGAAGGATGTGACAGCATCTCAGGGCAGGTGCACAGGCAAGGGTCAAACAGTTCTTATATGGTCTGAGAATCACAAATAACTGGTTACAAAGGAGAATGTGGTTTGAGTGAGGAAGCGATGAAAAGTGAGACTGGGAAGGGATGATAAAAATCCTCGCTTATAAAACTGGGTAAAATAAATGGCCACCTTCCAAGAATTTTTACTCCACTAAAACCCAGAGGCATATCAGAGCTCATGTCAACCTCATACAGAAATAAAACAAAATGCCAGCAGTGCCTTGATAGCCATCCTGGGTTGTTCCTTGACCTGTTTACACAGCCAAAAGAAAACAGAGTCAGGAATCTCAACAACAAAAGCATATTTCTTTCAGTTTGGAAAAATGAAAAAGTTCTGGAGGTGGATAGTGTCGCTGGTTGCACAACCACATGGATGTACTTAATGTCACTGCCTTGTACACTGAGAATGATTTAAACAGTGACTTTTATGCTATATATATTTTACCACAGTAAAAAATATTTTTTGAGTACCAACCATGCACAATACACACAGATTTTATCTAGAATTCTGGTGATGCTTTGACACCAAGCTCACTGCAGTTAGTTCATTAGTTTTCACTGAGACACACAATCCTAGAGGAAATCAATCCTAAATATTCATTGGAAGGGCTGGGGCTAAAGCTGAAGCTCCAGTATTTTGGCCACCTGATGTGAAGAACTGACTCACTGGAAAAGACCCTGATGCTGGGAAAGATTGAGGGCAGGAGGAGAAGGGGACGACCGAGGATGAGATGGTTTGATAGCATCACTGACTCAGCGGACATGAGTTTGAGCAAAATCTGGAAGAGAGTGAAGGCCAGGGAAGCCTGGCATGCTGCAGTCCCTGGGATCGCAGAGTCAGACACAACTGAGCGAGTGAACAGCATCAACATACACACAAGCCTTAAGTATACAGTTCAATGCATTTTTTATATGTGAACACACCAGTATCCAGATCAAGTCCCCACAGCAAGGTGTAGACAACTGCCAGCACTCCCACGAAGTGGGAGGCACTCTCCCTAGGCACTCTCCACAAAGCTAACTGCAATCCTGATTTCTAGTTGAAGAACCTTTTTTCTTCTTTGAATACACTTGTTCATCCCTCACTTTTTCCTGATTTTACTCTGTAGATTTTTTGCCAATTGTTGACACGGATGTTGAGTTTTCTGTTACAGTATAATGAGTCATCACAAACTTACTGACTTAAAACAACACAAATGTATTCTCTCTCAAAGCCCAGGGGTCGAAAGTCCAGGCATGCGTTAGGTGGGCCCTTTGGGCTTCCCTGGTAGCTCAGCTGGTAAGGAATCCACCTGCCATGCAGAAGACCCCGGTTCAATTCCTGGGTCGGGAAGATCCGCTGGAGAAGGGATAGGCTACCCACTCCAGTATTCTCGGGCTTCCCTCGTGGCTCAGACGGTAAAGAATCTGCCCGCAATGGGGGAGACGTGGGTTCCGTCGCTGGGTTGGGAGGATCCCCTGCAGATGGGAAAGGCTGCCACTCCAGTATTCTGGCCTGGACTGTACAGTCCATGTGGTTGAAAAGAGTCAGACACGACCCAGTGACTTTCACTTTCACTTTGCTCAGGACATCGCCAGGTGCAGTCAAGATGTAGACCAGGGCTGCTGTCTGCGTGGAGATGCGGAGCCCTCTTTCCAGCTCACTGCTTGGTGGCTGACTTCATTTCTTACAGCTGAATCCCTGAGGCTCCTGGTTTCTTACAAAGTGTCAGTCAGGGATGGCTCTTAGTTCTTAGCTCCCAGATATCACCCTCAGGCCCTAGCCATAGGGCTTTCTCCTTTTCCAACACAGCATCTTCCTTCTTCAAGGCCAGGAGAATAAATCTGCCACTGCTCCTTCTCATCTCTTGTAAGGGCTCACTGGATTAGCTTACTCCCAGTCAAGAGCATTTCCCTTTTTGATTCAGTCAAAAATCAGCTGATATGGAGCATTAACCACATGTGCAAAATTTCTTTTGCCATAAAACATAATGATGGGAGTAGTATCCCATGCTATTTACAGCCCCATCCACACTTGGGGAAGGGACTGCATATGGCATACACACCAAGGGGAGGAGACTTGGGGCTGTCTGAGAATTCTGCCTGCCACAATTGCTTTTCAAGTCATCTCACCTAATGGATAAAGCAATGAAATAATTATTTTTCTTTGTAAGACATGATATAAAACACAAAGGAGAGGAAAATAAAAAGTGTAATGCCATTTGCTATTATAACCAGATATAATCACTCTTAGCACTGTAGTAAATCTGCTTCCGGGATTTTCCTAAGCATTATAAATATACATATAGGGGTATTTATAGAAGGGAGATCTCACTGTGTAGACTGTTAGTTATTTAAATTGAGTTTTCAGGCTGGTTCTTCACTGTGCTCATGGAGTCCTATTTTCATCTTCTGGGGTTTAACATACATTGCCGAGCAGCCCTACATTTATTTATGCAATATACTTGTATATATACGTATATTCATATAATTCTAAACGCTGCCGAGCCACAATGTGCAACAATCAGCAAAGTATCTAAAAAAGTCCTTCTTTCTAGGGGGCAAACATAGAGCAAATGGTCCAGGAAATATCTTCTTCAGCTTATGGGTTTGCCCAATAGAGTTTTATTGATTGGTACAGGGGTCCCAACCTTTTTGGCACCAGGGACAAGTTTCATGGCAGATAACTTTTCCCCAGCTTGGGGGGTGGGGTAGTGGGTGGGGACAGTTCAAGCAGTCATGTGAGTGATGGAGAGTGACAGGTGAAGCTTCACTCACTGGCCTACCACTCACCTCCTGCTATGGTGCCCAGCTCCTAACAGGCTGTAGACCAGTACTCATGTGAAGCCCCTGGGATGGCAGGAAGTGCAATGAATGAGCAGATCAATGAGACATGATAGAACTCACTTGTTACTAATTATTTTTCTCTTTTTCAACTTGTAGTGGTAACTGGGCTTTCATATGATAGGACCACTTACGGCCATCAGCACATAGCTTGGCCAAGGTGACTCATCTTGGCCACGAAATAGGAGTGAAGGTGATGTGTGCCAGGGCATGACAAGAACAGCTCTTCAAGCTGGTGAGCTGCTTCAAGACAGCAACCGTGTCAGCAGGGTCCCTGACGACTAGCAGAGCATGCCCTCCACTGTAAGCTCACACTGCACAAGGAACTAAATGTTGGGGACTTCCCTGGTGGTCCAGTGGCTAGGATTCTGCACTCCCAATGCAGAACTGGGGTTCGATCCCTGGTCAGGGAACTAGATCTCACACACCGCAATAAAGAGTTTGAGTGTCACAACTACAGATCGTGAGTGTCACAGATAAGACCTGGTGTAGCCAAATAAATAAATGAATGTTTAAAAACAGAAATGAAATGCTGTATGAAGCCACTAAGGGTTGTTTCTTACTGCAGCATAATCTAGCCTTACCTGAATAATAAAAAAGGTAAAATGTGAGAAGAACTTTTTTATTTTTGTACATTGGAGCAGATTCATGCCTATTAAAATACTTCTCTCACAAACTTGCATTCTGGTGTGTTTTTGTTCAATGGAAGGGAGTAGGTAAAGGAAACATGGATGTACTGAATGGTGTACACGGGAGCCTGTCCTCGGAGTGAATGTCTTCCTTCACACGTGACTTGGTAGAAAAAAAAAAAAGCTGAGAACAGCAGATTATCACACGGGCTGGCAGGAGGAAGGGCTGAAGTGCCTGTCCCCCTCAGTAAGTGGGCACCCACTGCTAATGTGTCAGCTTAGTTAGGATCTGAAAATGAATGTATCTCAACACACATCCAAGCTGTGAAAGTCTAATTCCACCAGCATTCACCCTTCAAAGTAGGACAACGTAAAAAATTACTTTAAAAATACATGAGTAAGTCTTTATGTACATTTAATTAGCCCTTTGAAGTTATGTCTAATTTAATTAGCAAAGGGTAGAGTCTTCTAACTTACTGCTGTGGCCAGTTACAATTCCAGGTGGCCAAGACAGGTACGAATCATGACATTTGCTATTAATATAAAAAGAAAACAGGTACAAACAAACAAAAACCCAGAACAAAATCAGTTCTTTTTAACATAATGAGGAGAAATGAGATTTTTAGCAGAAAGCAAAAAGAATGCTTTTAGACAAACTACAATCTAGATTCTAGTTAGGCGGCACAGTATTGTATTGGATAATGAACTCAGCGCCTGCCCCCAACATCCATCCCCTCTCTTTGACTCACCTTTCTGATTTTTTCCCATGAGCCCTTGTGCTTTTAGGGAGTGAATGCACCCTGCTCCTACTAGGTATATAGCTCAAGCCTAAAATAATCAGTGTGATCCCCTTCCCTGGCTACAGTAATTGGCTCAGGTAGGGATGGACAATATGGGAGTCAGTAAGACCAGGGGAGATGCTTTCTGCCCCTTCCAAGAAAGAAGCATCCTTGCCCTTTTCTGAGAGCTTCTGAATATGACCATCTCTCTGGCTGTTTCCAAGGATACATGTGAAAGCAAGCATCCTATGAATTTGTCAGCAGCTCAACTACCACCACGAGGCAAGACCAGCCCCAGGATAAATCCACCATACGGTGGGCAAAGAAAAGAAGTGGTGAGAAACCTGATGACGTTAATGAACCACTGAATTGAACCCCTCAGAGTTCTGGCCTACCTGTAGGCCGCCAGCTATACAGACCAACGAAACTGCTTCTAATGTCTCCTCAAGCCAGCTTTTGTTGGGCCTTTGAGTCCTTGTCTCTAACACACACTTAAACAAATATAATTACAGATTGATTGGAAACCCAGCTGCCCAAAGACCTAGATGAAACCCAAAACTCATAAGGTAGTTGCCCATTTCAAAGCAATGGCTTTAAGCAGAAAAGTCTAAGCTTTCAAGATGACAGATCATAGGAAGTTACTCTTGCAGTTCCAATGATTTTGAACAAAATGGTCAACTGTGAATAATTTCAGACATGGTCTTTCTAGTGGCTTTTGAGTAAAAAGGTGTGATCAGGAAGAGAATAAGAGATTAAAAAAAAAAAGAATATAGATCTGGCAATAAAAACAACACATTTTGCTTACTGTATGTCTGGCAGTATCCTAGGCAGTAGACAAATTAACTCACTTACTCTTCATAATAATTGCATCATACTATTACATTTATCTCCATTTTTTTCAGAGAAGAAAACAGAAACATCAGAGGTTAAGCATGGTGCCCCTGTCCCAGGTCCCATAGCTCATAAGAGCTGCAACTCAAGGGCTTCCCTGGTGGCTCAATGGTAAAGAATCCACCTACCAATGCAAGAGACATGGGTTCGATCCCCGGCCCAGAAAGATTCTACATGCCTTGGAGCAGCTAAACCCGTGTGCCACAACTACTGAGCCTGTGCTCTAGAGCCCAGGAACTGCAACTACAGAAGCTGGTGCGCCCTAGAGCCCACACTAAGAGAAGCCACCGCAGTGAGAAGCCCACACACTGCCATGAAGAGCAGCCCGAGCTCACTGCAACCAAAGAAAAGTCCGTGCAGCAACAAAGACCCAACACAGCCAACATAAATAAACAAACTTTGTTTTTAAATGCTGCAGCTCAAGCCAGAGGTTGGCTCCAGTGCTGCCCATCACCCTCTGCTGCTCTTGCCTTTTCAGTCCTTAATTTAAAGCTTTCATTGAGATTTCCCACTATGATCCTGGGTGTTCTCTGCGTACTCTGTTTGTAACTTCCTTTGAAACTCAGCATGAGACATAACTAGGGTTCATCTGAACGAAGCACAATGTTCAGACAGGGACATACCTGGCAGAACTAAGTAGACAGTGTTTGAAGTGATTCATGCCAAGGAATTAGGTAAACAGAGAGAGTTCTCCTGCCAGTTACTTGCACAGACTTCGCCACCACCTACTAACCTGTTGATGTCACTGAGAGCCAAAGTTTTTCTCTGTAAACAGATCTGACCTCTCTTTCTCACTCCTCTTTACAGACAAGGATATGATATGAGGACAAAAAAGCACCTATTTGGAAGAGGATTTTTCTTTTTTTTTTTTGCTTACATGGTAAGTAACCTTTTTAGTTAAATCTAATCCAGCTATAAAAGTTAACAAAGCAAAATAATGCATTAAAATGTCTGATGGTAGAAATGGATGCTCTTATTGTTTTCATTGTACATGTAAACCAAGAACTCCATGAGTTACATGAGACAGTCTTTATTAAGCTCTTTCTGCATCATCAGTAATCCTGGGTAAGGGACTAGAGAAAATAACAAAACATGTCTGCGGATGGTTACTCTTTTAAAATATTCACTTATATTTTTTTCTCTTTGTTTCTCATTTTATCCCAGTAAACCTCTCCCATCCCACCCCATTCCAACACCAGATCAGATCTCCATTCATTCAGGAGAAGCACACAATAGAGGAAAAAACAGGGCAAACCACAAGCTTTTGTGTCTTTGTTTTATAAAAGCCCCAACCTATGGGGAGAGATTCTCTATTCACATCCTGAAGAAATAAGAATGGAGCCATTCCTCTCAACTCTCCCAGTTCCCGGGGCTTGGGGAAGCGTAGAAGAGGCGGAGGCCCAGGACCCGTCCCCAGGGCAGAGAGCTGCGCCTTGCATTAAGCAGCCCTCTAGGAAGGCTGCCAGCCCCAAAGGGATGGCTACATTGTGCGCACTGACAGAAATATAAGCAGCCTTCATGAAGATTCCTGGGCTCCCAGCATGACATGGGAACAGCAGACCATTAAAGCTGAAGACAGAGGCGACAGGCTCTCAGGCTTACCCTGTCTGGAGCGCTAACAGAGGGCCCAGTGTCCCCTGCCTCCCCAATCCTCGGCTCTGCGGAAGCTCCCAGAACCGTGGCACAGTGCCAAAGGAGGGGTGAGAGAAGCCCAGGGAGAACTAAAATTTAGTTGTGTTTTGCTTGTTGGCTCGTTTTTCCACAGGCTTCCCAGAATGGGCACATCATAGTCAGTTCCCAAGTTGAGCTACAGAAAGTGAGAAGCATTACTTGTGCAGCAGAGTTTGGGGTGTGGACCCTGTGGCTGCTAAAGAGAACTCAATACCCTGCCCTAAGAGTTTACAATCTTCTAGTACCCAGAATACTGAGACAAGATGAATCTGAGACCAACAAACACAGAACGTAGCTTACATGATTACAGTGTGGAGTAGGAGATGTGATTTGGAGCTAGGGACCCCAAAGAAGCTGTCTGGAGAAGGTGGGTAGCTGACACGGTAACTCAGCAGAGGGTGTCAGAGCGGGATGTGCAGGGCTGGGGGCAGGCTCTCAAGGCCATGGGGCAGAAGGAGCCAGGATGGAGAGTGAGCATATATATTCAACAGCGACAATGAACAGGAGATAATCTAACCAAATAAGTTGAGGGAATAGTGGATAACTAGGAAAATAAAGGTGGGCAGTCCTGTAGAAGGTCTTGAGAGCCTGGCTCAAGTCTGTACAACACAGGCAACAAAAGTCTCCAACTAGACTGTGAAATTGTTTTTTTAAAAATTATATTCCCAGGACTTCCCCGGTGGGCCAGTGGTTAAGAATCCACCTCGCAATGCAGGGGACATGGCTTCAACCCCTTGTAGATGAACTGAGATCCCACCTGCAGTGGAGCAACTAAGCCCGAGCACCATAGCTACTGAGTTCGTGCACCGCAGTGAAAGTCCCGCATGACGCAACTAAGATGCAATGCAACCAAATAAATGAATATCTTAAGATTTATATTTTAAGATGAATATGAAATGGATACAAAAGATTATTGATAGCCAAAACGGGGCTTCCCTGGTGGCTCAGCAGTAAAGCATCTGCCTGCAATGCAGGAGACTTAAGAGATGCAGGTTCAATCCCTGGGTCAGGAAGATCTCCCGAAGGAGGGCACAGCAATCCACTCCAGTATTCTTGTCCAGGAAATCCCATGGACAGAGGAGCCTGGCAGGATACAGTCCAGGGGGTCACAAAGAGTCGGACACAACTGAAGTAACTTAGCACGCACAAGTAATGTTACAGGCCCAAATCGTGTAATACATTCTGGCTTGCTATTTTAAGCTGCTGTTCACCTCAGTCCCACTGGAAATGGGTTGTCTTGGTTTGGGCTTGGGAAAGAATTACAGGAGTGAAGAGAAAACAAGTGTTTCCATCCTCAGAATGTTTCATTCTTGTAACGTTCGGAGCTACTGCTGTTTTATGTCTTCTGACACTTTGACGCACTGCTGCACAAGGCAGCTAGGAAGACAAACAGAGCTAATTGCAGGAACAAAGCCATCTCACAGTGCTTGCATCTGTTAGGGAAGGAAGAGAGAATTCATACAGAAACAAGCAAGATTTGTGCAAAAATTACCTCTGGAACGTGAAATATATTCATAAGGATTCAAGGAATTGCTTCAAAAAATAGCAGTCTTTAGAAGGAGTGTCCCGGGTTCAAATCCTGATTAGCCACTTAAAGACCACGAAAGACCACGTATAGCCTTGAGTATGTTACTTGCAAGACTGGCCCTTATGACCTTGGGAAAATTAGAAACAGGTGGCCCTCTAGGCAGAAGAAACTCCCAAGAAGGCAGAGGGCCCATTTTCGACCCACACCCTCCCACTCACATGACTAGGTACCCATGTGCAATAAGCAATCCACACAGCTGCACAAAGTGGCTCCATGACCCGAAATCTCAGAATTTTCATTTCCTCTTTGTCTCTGAAAGAATCTTATGGGGCTGTTTGGAGGATTACATTGCTACAGAGCAAACACAGAAAGTGTGCTGCAAGTCTTTACTATTATTATTCATTCTTATTCACCTAAATCTTTCCTATTTTAGGGCAGAGGTAAGCAAACTAACCAGCCCACCACCTGCTTTTCTACAGTTGGACAGGTAAGAATTGTTCTTATAGTTTTCAGTGGTCGGAAACAAAAGAAGAATATTTTCTGACATGAAAATCATTGCTGTTTAGTCGTTAAGTCATGTCCAACTCTGCAACCCCATGAACTGTGGCCCATCAGGCTCCTCTGCCCATGGAATTCTCCAGGCAAGAATACTGGAGCAGGTAGCCATTCCCTCCTCCAGGGGATCTTCCCGACCCAGGGAGCGAACCCACGTCTCCTACTCTGCAGGTGGATTCTTTACCACTAAGCTATAAGGGAAAGTGAAAGTGAAGTCGCTTAGTCCTGTCTGACTTTGCGACCCCATGGACTGTAGCCTACCAGGCTTCTCCATCCATGGGATTCTCCAGGCAAGAATACTGGAGTGGGCCCTGCCAAATATAGCCCTGCTATATTTCAGCCCTGCCTGAAAATGATATGAAATACAAATCATATTGTCCGTAAGTAAAATTCTCCTGGAACACAGCTACTCTCTTTCAAGTCTATACTGTTGACAGCTGCTTTTATGGTCCAGCAGCAGAGTTTAGAAGTAGTATCAGAGATGGTAGGGGCCATAAAGCCCAAACTATATTTTCTCTCTGGTCCTTTACAGAAAGGATATGACGGCCCCCAATTTATGCTGTTTTTTTCCATCCACTCCAGGATTTGCTCTTCAATCGTTCCCAAGGATTAGAATTAAAATGATTTTCCAAATTCTGGAGCACCAGTGGAATATCATGTTGAAAAAGAAGCATTCTTCTTATCTTTCAAAACACTGTCACGTCTTTTCATGGGTAATGACAACGTGCTTAACATTAATTCGCCTTCCGATATACAAAGATAGCTGCAGCACTGTGTTGAGTCAGAGCAAACATGTGCCCATAGTGGCTGCCTAAGGGTTCACTATATGTTAAACAGGTTCAAGTTTGAAACCTGTTTTATAGTCTACACAGACAGGTGCCAAGCAAACATCAGCTGCCGCATGATGCAAACATCTATATAAGCAAAGCGAAAAAAAATTCAGCTGATCATTGACATGCTTTATTTGGTGTTTCCAGATATTTGGATAACTGACAACATGTTTCATTTTTCATCTGGATTAGGCAGTCAGCATATTTCAGCTAATGAGAAGAGCCAAATATTATCAATAGCTGTACTCTAGACACTAACCTGGGGAAAGAACCCACTTTCTCCCCAACTTTTCCAAGATAAGATTCCTGTTTGGCTTCATCCTTTTTAGTGCATTCACTATTTCCCCCTTTGTTTGTTTCTCACCTTCTTTCCAGATCTTTTTTATTTTTGGCCTTGACTTTCTTTCTAGCACAACCTCTACTGCAAAACTTTAAGAGTATCATCTTCTTTTCCCATCTTCAGCCCTTTTTATCCCAAGAACAAAAACGACTGGCTTCATAATAATTGAAATTAGCCATTCAAACCCAGAGTTCAAATCTCTGAAGGTGTACACGGCTTTTCAACTGCTGGAGACTGTTTTGTGTCCAGTTGACCAGACTTCATCCGTGGAAGGATCCGAGGTCATAGAGACAGGCTTTCATTTATCCATTCATACTTTTTCTATTCTTTTCCTATGATTTGTAATAGTCTGTTCCATGTTGTAACTGTATATAATACCTCTATGATATAAAACAGGCTTCTCTGGGCCACTTATTCCCAATTATGGCAGTTACACCCTTTCCTTGACTTAGGCTATTTCAGGAGGTGGTAAGGGTCTACACTGGCCCACAGTCTTCTTTTGTGATAACATGGACCTTGCCAAGACAAACGCAACGCTCTCCCACTGTTCCCCTAAATTCTTGACTGATGCTCTGCCTTTATGAAGTCTTGCTGTGAACACAGCATTTAATCCATGACGCTCCTGTCAGGAGCCTTTTGCACATTCCCAGTGAGAGCTTTTGCATCTCCAAACAACACTGTAGGGTTAGCTGTAGCTCCAGATCACATAAACAGGGATAGCAGCTGCAAAACTGTGAATTTTATTGTCTTTGCTCCCAAGTTGCCAACTTCATATTTAAAGAAAAAGAGCAACAGAAAGAAAATTGAAAATAATTTTTAAATAATTATGGCATGATTTCTGAAGGGGGTGAGGTGTGTTATGTTCATACAAACACTTGGTTTCACTTCTGCTTAAAGATCGCTATGAAAAATACAATTTTCCTGAAATCCTCTATATTTAAAGAAGAAAAAATTATGCTTACAATGCTAAATTGGTCAGCTTAATTTTAATGTCAACCAAGATCACAGAAAACACAAAATACAAAACTCTTAGAAGAATGTTAATAGTGATAATGAAATAGCAACCAATCTGGTTGTATAACAGGAAACTCAAGAAAGACCAGTTTAACTTGCAGGTAAAATTACATTACAAATTATGCCATTACAAAACATTTCTGTATAGCTAAATTACCTTCCAACACTTACTAAAGTCAGACTCCCACCCACTAAAGTCAGACCCCACTGAAACATAATCTGGATGCCTGTGGAGTTGTGTGTGTGAGCAGACAGAGTAGAAAAGAGCAAGCAAACAGCAGCAATGCTAATATCAGTAATAGCAGCAGCTAAACAGTGGAAATGGTAAAATTGTGGAATTTGACCTAATTCTTGATGCAGCAACAACTCTGATTGATAACAATTAAAATGCATCAATATTTCAAGACGACTTCTGATTCAACTCTCATAAGAAAATGTCTTCCATGTGTAAGTTCAGAACTGTTCTGGACTATGTTGTTCCTCCTATTTAGATAATACCCTTGAATCACAGTCTCGCCCCCAGGACAGTTATCAGTAGTTCAGTGCCCACATGTAGATTGCATACTTTGAAGAATCTTCCCAAATTACATGACTCAAGAAGTCAATCTAGTTGTGATCAAAGCTGTAAAGAAAAACCAGTCCAAGAAAAATTTAGGTCAATATTTAAACCCTCAATTTTTAAACTAAAAGATGGTTCCCATATGAAAAAAGAATAGTGTAACAGGGAGGTCAATAGTTGAGAATTTAATTTGTATTAAAAACAGACCTAAAAGAAATCATAGGTCCAATTAGTAAACTGGGCCTCAGTTCACATTTCTGTTTCCAGTGTAATGATGTATTTATTTAACTACCTTCAGACATTCTTTGCACTTGGAAAACAACAAATTTCTATGATCCTTCAAAGAAATAAAAAAATAATATGTAACTTTCTTCTCCTATGTGCACTGTGTCTCTGTTCCTGCTGCCTCAAATGAACCCTGGTGCCATCAGTTAAACCAAGCTGCTTAATTTATTCACTATTCCATGTTCTAGGCAGTGTGCTCAGTGCTGCTGCTGCTGCTGCTAAGTCGCTTCAGTCGTGTCCGACTCTGTGTAACTCCATAGACAGCAGCCCACCAGGCTCCCCCATCCCTGGGATGCTCCAGGCAAGAACACTGGAGTGGGTTGCTATTTCCTTCTCCAATGCATGAAAGTGAAAAGTGAAAGTGAAGTCGCTCAGTCGTGTCTGACTCTTGGAGACCCCATGAACTGCAGCCCACCAGGCTCCTCTATCCATGGGATTTTCCAGGCAAAAGTCCTGGAGTGGGGTGCCATCACCTTCTCTGGTGCTCAGTGCTAGGGATTTAGAATTAAAAGGCACAGACCTTGCTTTTCCAGATCTCACAAATAAAACAGCCACTATGGTAATAGTGTGATACAGATGAGCTGGACAGAGCAGCCCAGCCCTGGGGTAGTGGAAGGAGGAAGGTGGTGGTGGGATGCATGGAGTAAACAGGCTTTTTCCAGGAATTAAGAAGCAGGAAATAGTGACAGATTTTATTTTCTTGGACTGCCTAATCACTGCAGACAATGAATGCAATGAAATTAAAAGATACTTGCTCCTTGGAAGAAAAGCTATGACAGACCTAGACAGCATATCCAAAAGCAGAGACATCACTTTGCAACAAAAGTCCTTCTAGTCAAAGTTACGCTTTTTCCAGTAGTCATGTACAGATATGAGAGTTGGACCATTAAGAAGTGCTGAGTGCTGAAGAACTAATGTTTTCCCCCTGTGGTGCTGAAGAAGACACTTGAGAGTCCCTTGGACTACAAGGCGATCAAACCAGTCAGTCCTAAAGGAAATCAATCCTGAACATTCATTGGAAGGACTGATGCTCAAGCTGAAACTCCAATATTTTGGCCACCTGATGCAAAAAGCCAACTCATTAGAAAAGACCCTGATGCTGGGAAAGATTGAAGGCAGGAGGAGAAGGGGACGACAGAGGATGAGATGGTTGGATGGCATCACCAACTCAAGGGACATGAGTTTGAGCAAACTCAGGGAGATAGTGAAGGACGGGAAGCCTGGTGTGCTACAGTCCATGGGGTCACAAAGAGCTGGACATGACTCAGTGACTGAACAAGAACAACAGGAAGCACGAACTATGCTGGAAAGGGGGTAGGGTTAAGAGACATTCAGGGAAGGCTGGGAACATGGTGGGAGACACCCAATAACACTCTTCAACTTGTACTTCCGATTATTCCCCCTCTACTAACAATACACTAGGCTATAATGTATTCTTTTAAGATTTGTGTTAATATATATAGGTGCAGCACATTCACTCCAAGTATTGTTATTATTTTGGCATCTCAGTATGTCCTCCCTGCCTATGGGTAGGATATCAGTTCCAGGATCCCCTCAGATAAGAAGACACCCAAATCCAGGGATGCTCAAGTCCCTTACACAAAATAGCATAGTTACTTCGGCTCTTGTACCCAAGGATTCCACATTCTAGGATACTGAGGGCCAACAATTTTTTATTTATCTTTTTCTCTATTTATAGACATTTAAACCATTTCCATTGTTCGGGTATTATTTCTGCTGTTAAAACAATGCTGCTGTAAACATTCTTGCCACTCCTCCTTATCCACTTGTGAGAGATATTTTATAAGCAACACATCTAGAAGTGAAAATGTTAAGTTTAGTGCATGTAAAAATTCAAATTTACTAGATAATTCCAGAATGTTTTCCAAAAAAGTTGTATTCCCCCTTCATTAGTATATTGTTTGCTCACACTTTCTCCAATCCTAATGTCATTTTTTAATTATGATGAGCCATAAACAGCATATCACTTTTGTTTCAGTTTGTAGAATTTTGGTCATTGATGAAGTTGAATCTTTTTTTTTCAATACCTGTTTATTCTTTTTGAACTTCTTTTGATAATGATCTGCTTACAACCTTCACAGATTTCTACTTTTTAGTCTTTTTCTTATGGATTTATAGACATTGTTATAAACTATATTCTGAATATCAATTCAGTCTTTGTTATATGATATATACTTATTCTGCTAGTCCATTTTAATTTCAGAATGTTTCATATTATTTTTATCTATATGTTTTTCTTCACCCTTGTTCTTTAAAATGAACCTGTTTAATAAGTCATATATCCATTAAAATTAGATCACTGGAAAACATACACACAGATGTTTTGGCCTCACTGTCAGAGAATCTTGTTAAAGATTCAAATTACTTTTAGCATTACTAAACTTATGAAGCAGAAGTGCCCTTTGTAAAAGAGTTCTAACTGGACCGTGAATAAGACATCTCAACATTTAGTAAAGTGATTTTCCCTAAAACTTAATCACTATATTTTCAGCATATAGTTAAAATGTGCCTATTTATTTGCAGTAATTTTCAAAAAATCTTAATATTCTTTCTACATTAATACATTCATTTTCATCAGGTTAATGACATCTGCTTGAAAAAAAATCCAATACTTAATTTTTCTTAGAATGTGGCTAATTTTACTTTCTGAATCAAAAAGTAACAAGTTCCCATACTGAATTAATTTTTCATATACCACATCAGTGGTTCTTTTTAGTACACTTGATCTTAGCCAAAATGGCAAGAAATGATCATCATGGTTCTTTTTAAATGGCACATGTTGGCACTGACTTCATTTGATTAATATGTAACAAGTATATAGACCTGAAGAAATCAAATTTCCGGCATTAAGCAAAAATGAAGTAAAACACTGCAGATAACAGAATCTTTCAATTTCCCTGGCAACGTTTAAACAATGCTTTTTAAAGGCTGTCTAAAAGATTATCACACCAGAAATGTCTACAGACCCTCCCTCAAGGAAATAGATGCAAGTAAGTGACACAGAATAATCAACATGAAATTTAACCTTTAGAATAAGGAGAATTGGTCAAGATATATTTTCAATTCCCAATTAGTCACAATGTAAAGTAAATCCACCGGAAGTGTTAATTTTCAGTCTGTATTTCAGACCCCTTTGTCCACTGAGTCTCTTGTGAGAACCACTTAGACTCAAAACACACATGGTGGGTGGGTGGAAGGAATGAGCTTTGTTTTATCCTCGTTAGTGTGCCAGTTTCTTTTAAAGGCTCTTCTGAAGAGCGTAATAAGCCCAAAAAAGGAGTGAACTGGCAAAAGGCAGATAAAGACTACATATAGGATCGTTAGCTCCTGAAACATTAAGTTTTAAAGCAGTATTAGGTACACTTGTATCTAGAATTGAAGAACTAGTTAACAACATCTGTGGGAGGGCTTGAACACGCAGGCATCACTATGCTCTGCTTCACTCAGCTAAGATTTGTATTTACAGATGGCCACTGGTCACACAAAAAGATGTTCAGCATCACTAACCCTCAGAGAAATGCACTTCAAAACCACCATGAGATATCACCTCACACCTCACACAGTCAGAGTGGCAGTCACCAAAAAGGCCACAAATAAAAAATATTGGTGAGCATGTGAAGACAAGAAAACCCTTTTACACTATTGGTGGGAATGTAAATTGATGCAGCCACTGTGGCAAACAGTATGGAGGTTCCTCAAATAGGGCCAAAAACAGAACTACCATATGATCAAGGAATTCTGCTCCTGGGTATATATCTGAAGAAAATGAATGAAAGCACTCATTTGAAAAGAAACACGCACCCCAAAGTTCGTAGCAGCATAATTAAGATATGGAAGCAACCCAAGTGCCTATCAACAGATAACAGTAGATGTATCCCTATATGCATATATACACACAGTGGAATACTATTCAGCCATAAAAAATGAATCCTGCCATTTGCAAAAACGTGGATGGATCTCAAGTATATAATGCTTAGCGAAATAAGTCAGAGAAAGACAAATATTGTGTTATCACTTACATGTGGAATTTAAAAAATAATTGCATGAGTGTAACAAAACAAAACTGACTCACAGATATAGAGAACAAACTAAGGGTTACCAGTGGGGAGAGAGAGGGGTGAGAGGCCAGATAAGGGTAGGGAATTAAGAGGCACCAACTACTATGTATAAAATAAATAAGCTACAGGGATACATTGTATACCACAGAGAATATAGCCAACGTGTTATAACAATTTTACATAAAGTATAATCTATGAAAAACACTGAATAACTACTCTGTACACCTGAACCCAACATTGCCAATCAACTATACTTTTTAAATTTAAAAAAAGATTTGAACTTAAAACATAGAATTGTATTATTTATGTTGAGATAAAGCTTGGATGGCAAGAAAGAGATGCATGGCTGAAAGCTTCTTAGAATGACAGATTAAATGAAGAGCTGGGCAGACACAGTTTCTCCTCCATGTTTCCAACTAAGAAATGACTCTGTAACAACCTGTGATGACCTTTCCTCTGCCATCTTCTAGAGGCTTCTTGCTTAAATACCTCTTTCTGTCTCTCCTCTTTAGGATACATTTCCTCAGAATATCTAGCTACCACAGGGGCATACACTGCTGTGGAAATACATGGCTATTTCATGCGACTCTGAGGGGCTCTCAGGTTCCAAACTATATGGAGAGAGGGAGCTGTGGAAAGAGCCTGCCACAGGCCTGCAATTGTGGGTCTGTTCTGTTGAGGCTGAACACATTTTTTACCCAACCTCAATAGAACAGCCAGCTCTATGAAAACCCTTGACTGAACTAACTTACCACTTCAGCACGTTCAGCGGTTTTCTGAAGAAATCATCCCAGCAGCTCTGCATCCCAGCTCTAGGCCTTCCCTCGTGAAGGCAGCTAATCTCTCTGAGTTTCCACTTTCTTATCTCTGAATCCCCTGTGCACACACTGCCTTTCAGCTCTGAGGTGCAGAGCAAGGACAGTCAATGTCAAGTACCTGTTTGGCAGAAGGAGTGCTCCTGGAATCCAGCTCCAGCCAGTGCATGGGGAGAATGCACTCGAGTCCCAAGCGGGTTGAGGATGTTCAGTGCTTCTGCCATCCCTGGAGGCCGTGTAGGCAGATGGCGCAGCCACAAGGTAGACAAGGGCTGCTCACTCGCGTGGGACTGTGCAAAAGCAAGAGACGAAGCTTTGTGATCTTCAGCTCCTGAAATCCAGGAGTTTGCTTTCTACTGCTGTATCATCTGGGTATGGGCTTGAAATGCACACTGTCAGACCCCACCCCTGGCCAGCTAACTCAGAAAATCTGGAGATGGAGCCCAGGAATCTGTGTTGTAACAAGCTCTGGAGGTTATTTTGACATACTCTCAAGTTTGATAACCATTGCATAGACATGCTGACTAACCCAATCCAGCACATAGTGACGATGGGGGAAATGATATTGGTTAAGTCACATGACTGGAGACAAACCAGCTATTCAGTTCAGTTCAGTCACTCAGTCGTATCCAACTCTTTGAGACCCCATGGACTGTAGCACACCAGGCTTCGCTGCCATCACCAGCTCCCAGAGCTTGCTCAAACTCATGCCTATTGAGTCGGTGATGCCATCCAACCATCTCATCCTCTGTCATCCCCTTCTCCTCCCACCTTCAATCTTTCCCAGCATCAGGATCTTTTCCAAGGAGTCAGTTCCTCACATCAGGTGGCCAAAGTATTGGAATTTCAGCCTCAGCATCAGTCCTTCCAATGAATATTTAGAACTGATTTCCTTTAGGATGGACTGGTTGGATCTCCCTGCAGTCCAAGGGACTCTCAAGAGTTTTCTCCAGCACCACGGTTCAAAAGCAGCAATTCGTTGGCACTCAGCTTTCTTTATAGTCGAACTCTCACATCCATACATGACTACTGGAAAACCATAGCTTTGACTAGATGGACCTTCGTCAGCAAAGTAATGTCTCTGCTTTTTAATATGCTGTCTAGGTTGGTCATAGCTTTTCTTCCAAGGAGCAAGTGTCTTTTAATTTCATGGCTGCAGCCACCATCTGCAGTGATTTTGGAGCCCAAAAAAATAAAGACTCTCACTGTCTCCATTGTTTCCCCATCTATTTGTCATGAAATGATGAGACTGGATGCCATGATCTTAGTTTTTTGAATGTTGAGTTTTAAGCTGGCTTTTTCACTCTTCTCTTTCACTTTCATCAAGAGGCTCTTTAGTTCTTCACTTTCTGCCATAGGGTGGTGTCATTTGCATATCTGAGGTTATTAATATTTGATTATTTGGTATTGATTATTAAGGTTATTGATCTTTCTCCTGAAATATCAAGAAGCAACAGTTAGAACCAGAAATGGAACAAAAGACTGGCTCCAAATTGGGAAAGGAGTATGTCAAGGCTGTAAATTGTCATCTTCTTTATTTAACTTATATGCAGAGTACATCATGGGAAATGCGGAGCTGGATGAAACACAAGCTGGAATCAAGATTGCTGGGAGAAGTATCAATAACCTCAGATACACAGATTACACTATCCTTATGGCAGAAAGCAAAGAAGAACTAAAAAGCCTCTTGATGAAAACCAGCTATTACAACTAAGTAAAAACACTCCAGGTTATATTCCTGACAACAAAATATGTGGGTTACATTTTATAAATGGAATCTTGATTCCCAATTAATACGTGCTCCTTCCTCTATTTGGAAACGAAGATGGGGGAATTCCTAAAATGCTCCAGAATTCAGGATGTCATAATCCCATTGCAAAAGTCAAGTTTATCATTACGGGCTCAGGCTTAGTCGCTCAGTCGTGTCCGACTCTTTGCGACCCCGTGGATTGCATCCCAGCAGGCTCCTCTGTCCCTGGCGATTCTCCAGGCAAGAATACTGAAGCACATTGCCACGCTCTCCTCCAAGGGATCTTCCCAACCCAGGGGTCAAACCAGGCCTCTCACACTGCAGGCAGATTCTTTATCATCTGAGCCACCAGGGAAGCCCTTTATGAGTATAATCAAGTTGATATGTGAGATCCCTTGGTAAAATGTGGAAATGAAATCCCCTAAGTTTATATATTTCATAAACAGTTATGCAACACAGCTGAAATCACCAAATAGTAAACTCATAAGAAAAGCTGCAGTTGTATGGTGCTTCAGAACTTCAGCTGTCTAGCTTTCACAACAAAGTGTGAATGTGTGTGTCTATTTCAGTGAAGCTGACCTTCTTTGATAATACTTAAATTTAACTATGAGATTTATTTTTAGTTTTTCCTTCTCACCTTTTCTTTGTTGGTTAATGTCTGTTCAGACTTTACATCTTTTTTGGCTGCACCATTGCTTTAGGTGCTGGAATAAGCAGCCTGTGATTCTCAACTGAAAAAAAGCAAGTTTTACGTGCTCAGGCTGAGCCATGAATCTATCTTGTGATGACCTTGGACATTTTTAAATAGCCTAAAATCTTTACACTATGGTGTATTGAGCCTATGGTTTTGATTCCAAAATAATAATGTCTCACTTATCATGCCCAGCCTCATTAATTTGATGTGACAATCCATTTTTCTCTTAAAAGTACTGAATAACACATAATTATTTGTCCTTATTAAAAATGAATTAAAGCAAATTTTGTTTGAAGAATTTGCTGGCACCCATGGAGATTTCCCAAAGATCAGCAGAATCAGATTTAAAACCACATTTCTGAGGGTACTGAAACTTAACCATTCTTAAGTAACACACACAAGAGCAAAGAACAATGGAATTTTCTCCTCAAGGACTCTTTAAGAATTAAAGGACAATTTTGTACACTTATTTGGAATGTTTGATGCTAGTGGGAATCCGAATGTTTCTATTTCAGCTGTACTAAGGAATTTTCTCTTTTTAAAGTATTGATACCAGGCTATGACTGTCACATTTCCATCATTATTCTCAAAATGTTAGACAGAATCTCCAACTAACAAATGGATTTTTATAACTCTTCGAAACCCTATTTTGCTAGTCCTTAAAAACCCACATTTTCTCAACTTGGAGTTTCATATCACTTGCAGATTCCATTCATCAATCATTTAACAAACACATTTACCCTCTCTTACTTTAGATATTTTTCTATTTGATTTTATTTCCCATGTCCATCCCTCCCTTCTATAACCAGTCATTCTGATACATTTTGGAGAAGGAAATGACAACCCACTCCAGTATTCCTGCCTGGGAAATAACATGGACAGAGGAGTTTGGCGCACTAGTCCATGGGGTCGCAAAAGAGGTGGACATAACTTAGTGACTAAACAACAACAATCCATGCCCATCCCTCCCTTCTATAAGCAGCCATTCTGAGATGTCTAACGTATGCCATTTTATTTGCATCCTGCAGAATATGCATTGTTGTTCTGTATATATGTGCTACTTTTTAAGTGGCCTTGTATTATATATCAAATTTTCTTTCACCCACTATCACTCAGCACCATGTTTTCAGATATTCTTGGGCTTCCCTGGTGGCTCACATGATAAAAAATCAGCCTGCAATGCAGAAGACCTGGGTTCAATGCCTGGGTTGGGAAGATCCCCTGGAGGAAGGCATGACAATCCACTCCAGTTTTCTTGCCTGGAGAATCCCCATGGACAGAGGGGCCTGGCAGGCTACAGTCTGCAGGGTAGCAGAGTTGGACTTGACTGAGCAATTAAGCAGACACAATGCCATATACAGAGTCAGTCTACTCTTCCCAATTCTTGTATATTAATGGTGGAGCCTTTTTTCTAGTTATTAGGTATAAAGGGTCAAGCAATAAAACTCATGGTTCCTGCTTCCACAGAGCTGCATTCTACTTGGGAGAGTAGACTTCAAGGAAATAAACACACATGGTATAGTAAAGTGTTCATCATTCACTTTTTTCAATATGTATTTATCAAATGCCTTCATGTGCTAAATATGATGTGAAGCCCTAAGAGAATGAAACAGAAGAGACACTTGCCCTCATGAAGCCTACATTCCAGAGGATTACCAAGACTTGCAGATGGTGGTAAGGATTTAAGGTCAATGGCAAATGGTTAAATGGTTCTCGGCAACAGAATGATATGATGACATTTGTATCTTTATTCCAGGTGCAGTATTAGGAATAATAGATTAGAGGGAACCAAGATGGGATGCATGGTCCTCCCTGGTGGCTCAGGTGGTAAGGAATCTGCCTGCATGCAAGAGACCTGGGTTTGATCCCTGGGTCGGGAAGATCCCCTAGAGGAATAAACAGCAACCCATGCCAGTATTCTTGCCTGGAGAATTCCCATGGACAGAGAAGCCTGGCTGGCTACAGTCCATGTAGTCGCAAAGAGTTGGACACGACTGAGTGATCAACACACACACACACAAGATGAGGTTCAGGGAAACTAGTTAGGATGCTGTTGCAGCGAAACAGTTAAGAAATGATGTCAGCTTCAGTGGGTGTCGTGGCAGTAGAACAGGAAAGGAGAGAGGGATATAACAGATGCTGGAGCTAGAAGACAACAGTTGCAGATGAATTAACTGTGAGAGGTGAGGAAGAATCAAGAAGGAGCCTTGGCCTCTAGTCTGACAAGTGAGATGAGGAAGACTGAGTGTGACCCGAGATTAGTGAGAAAAGCAAAGCCCTATCTGGGTCATGCTTGTGTGGCATCTCAATGGAGGCGTCAAGTAGCAGTTGAGTATGTCAATCTGATTTCCAGAGGAGAGCTATGGACTGAAGATGCATACTCTGGAGTCATCACATATGAATGGTCTTTAAAATCACAGAAGTGAAGACAGAAGCATAAAAAAACAGGAGGAGGGTATTATAAAGCCCAAATGAATCCCAATATTTACAGACCAGATGGAGGAGGAAAAGGTCAGCAGGAAGTGATAATGGAGCGCTCAAGTGTTTGAGCCACTTAGATGCCTACATGTTTCCCCAATGAATGCCTTGAGCCCAAGCTGTTTTGGTGGAGAGCCGGGGAAGGATGCTATAGTTGTTGTTATTCAGTTGCTCAGTCATGTCTTACTCTTTCTGACCCATGGATTGCAACACGTCAGGCTTCCCTGTTCTTCATCATCTCCCAGAGTTGGCTCAAACTCATGTCCATTGAGTCAGTGAAGCCATCCAACCACCCATCCCCTGCTGCCCCCTTCTCCTCCTGCCCTCCATATTTCCTGCATCAGGGTCTTTTCCAATGAGTCAGCTGTTCCCATCAGGTGGCTAAAGTATTAGAGCTTCAGCTTCAGCATCAGTCCTTCCAGTGAATATTCAAGGTTGATTTCCTTTAAGATTGACTGGTTGGATCTTCCTGCTGTCTAAGGGATTCTCAAGAATCTTCTCCAGCACCACAGTTTGAAAGCATCAATTCTTCAGCACTGAGCCTTCTTTATGGTCCAACTCTCACATCCATACGTGACTACTGGAAAAATCATAGCTTTGACTATATGGACCTTTGTCAGCAAAGTGATGTCTCTGCTTTATAATATGCTATCAAGGTTTGTCATAGCTTTTCTTCCAAGGAGCAAGCATTTTTTTTTTTTTAATTTCATGGCTGCAGTCACTGTCCACAGTGATTTTGGAGCCCAAGAAAATAAAATCTGCCATTGTTTCCATTTTTTCCCTATCTATTTGCCGGGAAGTGATAGTACTGGATACCATGATCTTAGTTTTTTGAATGTTGAGTTTCAAGCCAGCTTCTTCACTCTCCTCTGTCACCTTCATCAAAAGGTTCTTTAGCTCCTCTCTGCTTGGAGAGTGGTGTATAAGAGTAAGTGACAGTTAGGAAGCAGAGATGGTGCATGCAGACAAATCTTTCAAGAACGTGGGGATAAAGGGGACCAAAGAAGGCAGAGTGATATCTGGGAGGGAATTCTGGATTGACAAAAGGACTTATTTAGGTGGATAAGACTTGAGCATGATTAGAACATGACACACAGATTAACAGGATAATTGAAAGCAGAAAGCTGCTGAAAGTCTGGAGTTGGAACCCATGCCCATGGGTAGAATCAGGCTGCTGGGGAGGGGAGCGGCACCTCCCGTTGGATGGCACCTGTCACACACTTGTCCTGGGTGCTACTGCATAGACAAAATGTGATAAGAGGAGGGCCAGCTTGAGAACCCTGCTTGAATGCGTTTCACAACAAACAGAAGAAAAGGGGCCTCCCTGAAAAGCAGTTTGCTCAAAGGTCACTGTCAGAGAAACTAGGCCTCAAAGCAAGAAGACATCTATAGAACCTGGCAGAGAATCTGATTTTACATTGTCGCAGGGAAAATCTGGGTAGGAAGAGGCTGTCTGGTAGAAACCAGTGACCCTCTTCTGTCTGGGAGGAGACCGTAACAGGCCTCAAGAGGAACCCAGAGAAACCATGCAGCCGTTCCTTATGTCTGTCAAAAAGCTGAAAGCTCCCTTCTTTTTCCAGCTTAAAGAGACATACAGAGCAGAAGACAGATTGTCCAGGGTAAGTAAAATTCAGGAACATCAGAATGAGCAGGCAGAATGATGAACCCAGTGGATGGTGGTCTGAAAACACTTGAACCCCTTCCAGCATTCGCTGGGCAGAGATCAAGAGGAAGTTCCCTCTAAGACCTTATCTATGAGTCTGGGAGGACCTGTGAGGACATTTTCACTTAGACCTTTGAAAAGACCACACACAAATTAAACAGGATTTAATAGCAGCTAGAGGATAGGTGCAAATATATCTAAATGTATTTCTTTCTTTAAACCGTAGGCTCAAGAGTACAACTGTTTAATTTTCCTAGGCATAGCATTCATAGCATTCTGGCACCTTCTGCGTTGACTTCTTATACACAGTAATCAATGTACTGAATCACATCCTATTTTTCTGATCTTTATGCCATAGAGAGGTAGGTGGAACACAAGGCCATAAACAAGAGGCCGACATTGACCTGGAGCAGCAGTGTGGCGGGCAGAGTAGCCCAGAGGAGCTAAGCCCTCCTGCAGGGCTGGGCTCTCAAACTCCAGCTCATAAAATAGCATTGCAGGAAGTAAACATAGGTGCAGTATACTGAGTTATAAAGAACGCTTACTTGGGAATCAGGTTTTCAGTGCTGGCCCGCCACTCCACCGTGGTATAACATTCTGCCACTAGGAAGTGGCCTGCCACCTGCCCATAGTGACTTGGGGCAAGTTACTAAACTCCCTATCATTTCATCTGTAAAGTTCTCGGGAACTTCTGCAGTTCTTCATCGGCAGTTCCTCGGGAACTTTTAAGGTCTACCCCAGTTTTAAAAATCCCTTGACCTGATATATGAACCAGGGTTAGTTGGGTTTCAAGTGACAGAGGCAGACTCAAACAGATTTAAATAAAAGGGGAGATTTATTGGTTCACATAACTAACTGCAAAGCTACTGACAGCCCACTAAGCACCTTCTGAGAAATGGAAAGAGGGACTCCTGTGTGAGGATGTGGCTTGACAGGCCTTTGTGTGAAAACAACAACAAAGAGAACAACAACAAAAAGATGGCCCTTCCTCTAGGTAGATGCTGACTGGCTCCCAGACCCACAAGATGGACTTTGGCCCCCTTCCTTGCTTTGGCTGGGAACACTTTGCAATTCAGAAGTTCTCTACAATGACTCCAAATGCAAGGAGAATCTGGCGTCAAGGCCAGCTGACCAAGCGACGCAAACGCTGTCACCAGGACTTGGTCTCACTTATTCCTGGCTCTGCTTGCCTTTTGTTGAACCCGTTCCTCTGCACGTATGCGTGTGAGAGAAGATATATGTGGAAGCACACTGTCATGTGCTGATTTTTGGATCTGAAGGTGGGGAGGTGCCATCAAGCCACATGGACTGAGAAAAAGGAGGAACTCAGGGTGCTGTTCCTAGAGAAAGGGCATGGATGCTGAGCTGGGAAAAATCATCCTTGGACTTTTATGCAACTCAAGAATTTTTAATCAGCTCACCATGTAGTCTCCAAAGAGTTGAGCAGCTCCTCAACTTATGACATCAGCAGAAAGCTTGAAATGATGCCACTTGATGCCAACAATACTGAGGCGAACCTGGTATATTTGTGCATCGCTGAGGCCATCATTAATTGGCACAAGGCTTTGGAAAGCTATTGAACAATTTTAATCAATAAGAATAAAACTGCTTGTATCATCTGGCTGTTAGCAATGCCTTTGAAAGCTTATCCAAGAGAACTAACTCAAATTTAAAAATGCACTGTGTGAAAATGTTTACTCAACATTATCTGTGGTAAGTTGGAAATGGCTTAGATGCCAACCACAGGGGAACAGATAAGTAAATTCCAATACAACATAATTCCAACTGAATGAAATATTGAGAAGCCACTAAAGTGACAATATGAAGCATATATAACAAGTCTGATAAGTGAAAAAAGCTATGTACAAAATTATATAACCCTTTAGTGACAACAGAAAATATATAAACATATAGATTAAGCCTAGAAAGAAATACCTTACCTACAAATGGAAACCATGTTTTGTTTACAGTGGAGGGTAATCAAAAACTAGTTTGTCGAGACCGCGGCCGGAGCTGCTGGGAAAGGAGCGCGCGGCGGCCGATGCTTCGAGGAGGTTGCCAGCGTCGGGGTGCTGCTGAGGGGGCTGCGCCGCGGGCCCCGGGGCCCCGCCGACAGCGCCCGGCGGGGCGTGGTCTCCTGCATCGACCGTAAGGCCCGCCGGGGCTCCCCNCGCGGGTTCACGGGGGTGCGCGGTGGAGCTCCATGTGAGGCTGCTCTCGAAGTCGTCTGCCCACCCCGCTGCACAGGGCTTCTGGCCTGCTGTCCTCTCCCCTGAGCCCCGACCCGGTTCTGAGTAAATGCTTCCTTGCCCACAGCTTCCATGGGACTAAATGAAGAGCAGAAAGAGTTCCAGAAAGTGGCCTTCAACTTTGCTGCCCGGGAAATGGCGCCACACATGGCAGAGTGGGACCAGAAGGAGCTGTTCCCTGTGGACACGATGCGGAAGGCAGCGCAGCTGGGCTTCGGGGGGGTGTACGTTCGGACAGATGTCGGAGGGGCAGGCCTCTCGCGGCCGGACACCTCCGTCATCTTTGAAGCCTTGGCCATGGGCTGCACCAGCTCCACCGCCTACATGAGCATCCACAACATGTGTGTCTGGATGATCGACCGCTTCGGGAGCGAGGAGCAGCGGCCGGCTGTGCCCGCCCCTCTGCGCCATGGAGAAGTTCGCCTCTTACTGCCTCACCGAGCCAGGGAGTGGGAGCGACGCTGCTTCCCTGGTGACCTCTGCCGTGCGACAACACGACCATTACATCCTCAATGGCTCCAAGGCCTTCATCAGTGGCGGCGGCGAAGCTGACATCTATGTGGTCATGTGCCGCACAGGAGGGCCGGGCCCCAGAGGCATCTCCTGCGTAGTGGTGGAAAAGGGGACCCCTGGCCTCAGCTTTGGCAAGAAGGAGAAAAAGGTGGGGTGGAACTCACAGCCGACCCGAGCAGTGATCTTTGAAGGCTGTGCCGTCCCGGTGGCCAACAGGATCGGGGACGAGGGCCAGGGCTTCCTCATCGCCATGAAGGGCCTGAACGGCGGGAGGATCAACGTCGCCTCCTGCTCGCTGGGCGCCGCTCACGCCTCGGTCGTCCTCGCGCGAGACCACCTCAAGGTCCGGAAGCAGTTTGGAGAGCCTCTGGCCAATAGCCAGGTAAGTCCCCGCGTGTCCCTTGCTTTGCTCTTGTCTCCAGACCGTCTTCTGGAGCAGTGGGGCCCTCGTCTCTACTGGTTCTGCCCTCATTGCAGCCAGAACTTGTCCTTTTTTTCTGTCCAGTTTATAAGAGTTTTTGTTTGTAGTTGCGGGAAGATGCGTGATGTATTTATTACATGGCAAGAGAAACGTGATATTTTAGGAGCATGTGCCATTTTGTTTATGAAATACATAGATACATATAAACACTAATAACACGTTTTCAAAGATACCTCTGAAAATGCAAAAAGCAGTTATTTCAGGGGAGTGGGATTGGAGTGATTGCTTGTTTGTGACCCAGTTTTTCATTCTTTTTTCTTTATTGAGGTAACACTGGTTTACAACATCATTAAAGTTTCCTGCATACGTTATAACTGGGCTTCTTGTCCACTATAGCGAGCTCGCCACCGGAAGTCTGATTCCGTCCATCGCTGTTCAGCTGACCTCTTTACAAAATTTCTTTCTCCTGCCCTCTTCCTCTGGTAACCCCCCGTCTGTTCTCTGTAACTGTGAGGTGGTTTTGTGTTTTCATGTACTGTTTAGATTCTTTGTGTGAGTGAAGTCAGATGGTATTTGTCTTTTTCTGTCTGACTTCATTTAAGGTAACACTCTAGGGCCATCCAAGTTGTCACAAATGGCAGAATTCCATTCTTTTTATGGCTATGTAGTAATCCATCGTATACACATATTCCATCTTCTTTGTCCTTTTCTCTTACTGGACACTTAGGTTGCTTCCATGTCTTAGCTGTTGCAAATAGTGCTGCAGTGAACTTAAGGACACATGTATCTTTTTGAATTAGTGATTTCGTATTTTTTGGGAAAATCCCGTAAGTGGAATCGCTGGATCGTGGGATAGCTCTGTTCAGCTCTTAGCTTGTTGGGGTCCCTTTGTAGGTTATGGTCTTTTTTCTGACTGACTTTAAGATTCTTTGTCTTTGACGTTGGACAGGTTTAATATATGTCTGGGAGACAGTCTGTTTGCCTTGCAGTAATCAGGTCATCTCTTAGCCTTGTGGACATGTATACCCAGTTCCTTCCCCAGATTTGGGACGTTCGCAGCGCTTCCATAAACGAGCTCTGTACCCCCGTCCCCTGTCTTCTCCTTCTGGGATGCTTACCGTCCTTGCACTGCTCCTTCTGATGGAATGGGGTAGCTCTGGTTGAGCTGGTTTTGTTTTAACCTTAGCTCTCCTCTTCTGCCTGAGTCATTCCCAGGTTTCTGTCTTCAGGCTCTCTGATTATGTGGTCTGCTGTATTTCCATAGCTTTCTAATGCATTCTCCATCGCATTTATTGAGTTCTTCAGCTCCAGGACGTTGGTTTGATTCTTTCTTGGAATGTCAGTGTTCTTGGTAAAACATTCCTTCTGTGCATTACTTTTATTCCTGAGTTATCTCACAGCTCATTGAATTTCCTCAGGATGGCTCTTCTGAATTCTCCACCAGTTAGAGCCAGTATCCATGACTGGTTTGGTTTCTGAGAATTGTCATCTTTTTGTGATATCCTGTGTTACTGGTGAGTTACTCCTTTTCAGCTGGCTCATTAGAAGTAGCCAGTCCGTTCTTAGGTAAAGCTTTTTTCTGCGTGATTCTAACAACCCCACAGGTTGGAAACTAGAGGCTTTTCTTTGGTTTCCAGTAGGTGGTTCTGCAGCCCAGGCTTTGATTTCTCTTGCCTGCACGGCCTCTCCCTGAGGTGTTGCCCTGCCTCCCTGCTGCTCCCTGTACCCAGGCTTCTGGCTGTGGCTGGAGGTATCCCACTGGAGGCACCCGGATGGTGGACACTTCCACCTTGTCCAGGGTCACCTTGGGTAGGGGAGCGGGGCCAGAGCTGGGGTCTCGAGTGCCTTGCCTGTCTTGACTTGTTGGGTCCTGGGCGCTGCTGTGGGCTCAGCTGCCAGGCCAGGGGCCGAGGTCTGGGGTCTCAGGTCCTCGGGCCCTGCTCCTCCAGGTCCCAACCCACCACCGTGAGGTGCAGAGGTATNGGGCCACGTGGGTGCTCGCGGGGAGGAGTGCCTTCCCGGGACCCGAGGCTCCTCTCCCCCATCTCCCTGCAGATCTGCAACCAAGCCCTGCAAATGCACGGTGGCTATGGCTACCTGAAAGACTACGCCGTGCAGCAGTACGTGCGGGACTCCCGGGTCCACCAGATCCTTGAAGGTAAGTGCGCCCGAGACGGTTTCCTCCCGTCGGAGTGCTCAGCCTGGCATCTGTCTCTGTGCTGCCTGGGCCCCACCTGCCTTCCTCCTCCCTCCTGGCCCCTGTGGAGGGGAGGGCGCTGGCCTGGGGGTCAGGAAACTCTGCTCTGTCCCCTCTGAGGCCACCCTCCCCCTGCTCTTGGCCGGTGTCAGTTTTGTTTTTGTTTGTTACCTTTGATGGCGCTGGGTCTTCGCACAGCTTTCCTCTGGTCGCAGGAGCAGGGGCTGCTCTTCTTTGCCGTGCTCGGGCCTCTCACGGCAACGGCTTCTCTTACTGCAGAGCACAGGCTTCCGTTGTTGCAGCACACGAGCTCAGTGGCCGTGACTCCTGGGTTCTAGAGCACAGACGTGGCGCCCGTGACTCCTGGGTTCTAGAGCGCAGACGCGGTGGCCGTGGCTCCCGGGTTCTAGAGCACAGACTCGGCGCCCGTGATTCCAGGGTCTTCGCACAGCTTTCCTCTGGTCGCAGGAGCAGGGGCTGCTCTTCTTTGCCGTGCTCGGGCCTCTCACGGCAACGGCTTCTCTTACTGCAGAGCACAGGCTTCCGTTGTTGCAGCACACGAGCTCAGTGGCCGTGACTCCTGGGTTCTAGAGCACAGACGTGGCGCCCGTGATTCCTGGGTTCTAGAGCACAGACGCGACAGCTCTGGCTCCCAGGTTCTAGAGCACAGACTCGGTGCCCATGATTCCTGGGTTCTAGAGCGCAGACGCGGTGGCCGTGGCTCCTGGGTTCTAGAGCGCAGACGCGGCACCCGTGATTCCTGGGTTCTAGAGCGCAGACGCGGCGGCTCTGGCTCCCGGCTTCTAGGGCCCAGGCTCAGTGGCTGTGGCTCCCGAGTTCTAAGGCACAGACTTGGTAGCTGTGACTCCCAGGTTCTTTTTTTTTTTTTTTTTAAAGTTTTATTAAAGTATAAAGGAGATAAAGAAAGCTTCTGACATAGGCATCAGAAGGGGTAGAAAGAGTACCCGACTCCCAGGTTCTAAGGCACAGGCTCAGTGGCCGTGGTTCCTGGGTTCTAGAGCGCAGACGCGGCGGCTGTGGCTTCTGGGTTCTAGAGCATTTTTTGCATCAGAAAGAATGTAAGAATGAAGCAAGCAACTCATCTCCCCTCAGCAACTGATTCCACCCCCGTTCAGGGAAAATGTTTTTGTTCTTTTAAAATTCAGTTTTCTGATTACCAACAATGTTGGTGTGTTTATTGCTGAAAAATTACAAAACATAAGAAAAGTTTAAAAAGATCATTCAGGTTTTGACATCTGAATTAATATTTTTGGTTCCTTTTGTATTTTAGACCAAAAATACTTTCTTTGGACTTTTTCTGTACTTGTAAGTACACTTTCTGTACACTTTTAAAGAATAGAATTATACTACGTTTATGTTTATCAGGAGAGGTTTTTTACAAGTCAGTTTTTCCTTCTTCCTGACATCTGTCGAGATGAAAAGCACTGCTGTGTACAGTTTGGTCAGACTGGTCAGACTGTTCAGAGCCTCCCTGACCCTGAGGCCCAGCCCGCCCTCTCCCTCTTGCAGGCAGCAACGAAGTGATGCGGATGCTGGTCTCGAGGAGCCTGCTGCAGGAGTAGCCCGCCCTGGCTCTGACAGCAGGTCGGCGGTGGGGGGCCCCGGGGAGGCGCGCTGACGGTCAGGGAGCGCCAAACAGGAGGCTTCCTGTGTGCTGTTCTGGATCTGTCCCTTACTAACTCCTGAATAGTCGGGAGTTAAGTGGACGGCACACGGCTCCCGGGGGATGAGGAACGCGTGCATTTCCTTCGTTACTTTTTCCTTAGGGTGATAAGTAACTATTTACGACCCTCTTCCTTTTTATGAACCATATGGTTAAAAGTGATTATTTACAACCCTCTCTCTTTCATATGGATGACCTCATGTTTCCTTGATAACTTGTAAATTATGATTATATCTCTGCTGAAAATAAGACAGTATAAATACTCACACAATGTTGAATAAAACACCTTTGCTCCATCACAGCTTTGGTCCCTGTCTCTCTCTCTCTCTCTCTCTCTCTCTCTCTTACTTTCTTATCGTCGACTCCAGACCACCAGGTTCCAGTCCATTAAAGGACCTCAACAGGTGGCGAGTGAGTTGGGCCGCTGGAGGGGCCGACATCTCCACAGTGGCTTCACAGCATCAGCTGGAGGACGGCAGGGCCCCCAGACTAGAGCTCCTGAGAGGACATGCCAACTAGTCTTCCTGGCGCTTGGTGGCAGGGAGCTCCTCGCCCAGTCCACAGAGTCCTGACGGTGGCCTGGATCTGTCCTCAGGGCCCTGGATGCCCCGAGGAGGGCTAGGCGTGGGGAAGGAGCAGGGCAGAGGTGATGCCTGTCGGTTCTGCTCTGTCCCCTGAAGACGAGACCGTCCCGCGGCCACCCTCGAGCGGCTCCTCTCAATGCAAGTCACGATGAGAGGGGTGTGTGAGGCTGCCTCTTGAGCCACAGGTGGGGCGCGCCTGCACCTCCACCGCTCGGTGGTCTGGGACTGGCTGTTTAGAAGCACGTGGTCTGGGAATGGTCCTCAAAGCTCCTACAACCTTTCCTGATAAATGCTTTGAGTATGTTTCTTTTCTGAGTTTTTGTTTCTTTTTCACTCTTCTTTTTAAATTAAAAGACGCTTACTCCTTGGAAGAAAAGTTATGACCAACCTAGATAGTGTATTCAAAAGCAGAGACATTACTTTGCCGACTAAGATCCGTCTAGTCAAGGCTATGGTTTTTCCTGTGGTCATGTATGGATGTGAGAGTTGGACTGTGAAGAAGGCTGAGCGCAGAAGAATTGATGCTTTTGAACTGTGGTGTTGGAGAAGACTCTTGAGAGTCCCTTGGACTGCAAGGAGATCCAACCAGTCCATTCTGAAGGAGATCAACCCTGGGATTTCTTTGGAAGGAATGATGCTAAAACTGAAGCTCCAGTACTTTGGGCACCTTATGCGAAGAGTTGACTCATTGGAAAAGACCCTGATGCTGGGAGGGATTGGGGGCAGGAGGAGAAAGGGACGACCGAGGATGAGATGGCTGGATGGCATCACAGACTCAATGGACGTGAGTCTGACCGTCTAGTCAAGGCTATATTTTTTCCTGTGGTCATGTATGGATGTGAGAGTTGGACTGTGAAGAAGGCTGAGCGCAGAAGAATTGATGCTTTTGAACTGTGGTGTTGGAGAAGACTCTTGAGAGTCCCTTGGACTGCAAGGAGATCCAACCAGTCCATTCTGAAGGAGATCAACCCTGGGATTTCTTTGGAAGGAATGATGCTAAAACTGAAGCTCCAGTACTTTGGCCACCTCCTGCGAAGATTTGACTCATTGGAAAAGACCCTGATACTGGGAGGGATTGAGGGCAGGAGGAGAAGGGGACAACAGAGAATGAGATGGCTGGATGGCATCACGGAGTCAATGGCGTGAGTCTGAGTGAACTCCGGGAGTTGGTGATGGACAGGGAGGCCTGGCATGTTGCGATTCATGGAGTCGCAAAGAGTCGGACACGACTGAGCGACTGAACGAACGAATGAACTGTGGTGTTGGAGAAGACTCTTGAGAGTCCCTTGGACTGCAAGGAGATCCACCCTGTTCATTCTAAAGGAGATTGGTCCTGGGTGTTCATTGGTAGGACTGATGTTGTAGCTGAAAGTCCAATACTTTGGCCACCTGATGTGAAGAGCTGACTCATTTGAAAAGACCCTGGTGCTGGGAAAGACTGACAGCAGGAGGAGAAAGAGATGACAGAGGATGAGATGGTTGGATGGCATCATGGACATGGGTTTGGGTGGACTCCAGCTGTTGGTGATAGATAGAGAGGCCTGATGTGCTGTGGTTCATGAGGTCACAAAGAGTCAGACACGACTGAATGACTAACCTGAACTGAACATCTGATACAGGACTGTTATCTAAGTAATCCAGAGAACTCGAAATTTAGCAGTGATAAAACTAACAACATTATTTCTAAAAGGGCAAAAGACCTATTAGATTATCCAAAATCCAAAGCAGTGACAAAACCAAATGCTGAGGAGGATGTTGGTGGAAGATATGGAACAACAGGTAATTCAGCAACTGAACTCCTAGGTATTTGCTCAGATGAGTAGAAACTTGTGTCCACATAAAGACTTGCTCATGAATGTTTATAGTAGTGTTATTGATGATTTTTAAAAAATGGAAGTAACCAAGATGTCCTTCAATAGGTAATAGGATAAACTGGTACATTCAGATAACGAACTAATTATTCAGTTTTAAAAAAGAAAAAGAGCTATCAAACCATGAAAATCAATGGAAGAACCCTAAAAAATATATTAGTATGTGCAAGCAGTCTATTTGGAAAGGCTGCATACAGTATGGCTACATATTAACTTTCTGGAAAAGTTAAAACTATAGAAACAATTAAAGCATCAGTGGTTGCCAGGTGTTGGTAGGAGAGAGAGAGATGAAAGACAAAGCACAGAGAATTTTTAGGTCAGTATCTATGTGATACCATAATTATCAACACATGTTATCCTACATTTCTCAAAACTCATAGAATGTGTAACAGCAGAATTGAAGTTTAGTGTGAACTGTGGATGCTGGATGATAATAATATATCAATGCAGATTCACCAGTGGTAACAAACTACCATTTGTGTGGATGATTTTTATATTGGAGGAAGTTGTGCATATACAGGGGCTTCCCAGATGATGCCAGTGGTAAAGAATCTGCCTGTCATGCAGGATATGTAAGATATGGGAGTTTGATCCCTGGGCTGGAAGATCCTCTAGAGGAGAAAATGGCACCCCTGTCCTGTATTCTTGCCTGGAGAATCCCATGGACAGGGAAGCCAGTCATGCTACAGTCCATGGGGTCACAAAGAGTCAGATATGACTAAGCATCTGAGCACATTTGTGCATATTGAGGGGCAGGATGTTAGAACTAACACCCCCAAAATATGTCCTTTTCATTATAGGGGACTGGAATGCAAAAGTAGGAAGTCAAGAGATACCTGGAGTAACAGGCAAATTTGGCCTTGGAGTACAAAACAAGACAGGTCAAAGGCTAACAGAGTTTTGCCAAGAGAATGCACTGGTCATAGCAAACACCCTCTTCCAACAACACAAGAGAAGACTCTACACATGGACATCACCAGATGGTCAATACCAAAATCAGATTGATTATATTCTTTGCAGCCAAAGATGGAGAAGCTCTATACAGTCAGCAAAAACAAGACTGGGAGCTGACTGGAGCTCAGATCATGAACTCTTTATTGCCAAATTCAGACTTAAATTGAAAAAAATAGGGAAAACCACTAAGTCATTCAGATATGAACTAAATCAAATCCCTTATGATTATACAATGGAAGTGAGAAATAGATTCAAAGGATTAGATCTGATAGAGTACCTGAATGGACTGGGGTTCATGACATTGTACAGGAGGCAGTGATCAAGACCATCCCCAAGAAAAAGAAATGCAAAAAGGCACAAGGCTGTGTGAGGAGCCTTACAAATAGCTGAGAAAACAAGAGAAGTGAAAGGCAAAGGAGAAACACAAAGTTACACACATCTGAATGTTGAGTTCCAAAGACTAACAAGCAGAGATAAGAAAGACTTCTTAAGGGATCAATGTAAAAAAATAGAGGAAAACAAAGGAATGGGAAAGACTAGAGATCTCTTCAAGAAAACTAGAGATACTAAGGGAACATTTCATGCAAAGATGAGCACAATAAAGGACAGAAATGGTATGGACCTAACAGAAGCAGAAGATATTATGAAGAGGTGGCAAGAATACACAGAAGAACAAAACAGATCTTCATGACCCAGATAACCACAATGGTGTGATCACTCATCTAGAGCCAGACATCCTGGAATGTGAAGTCAAGTGGGCCTTAGGAAGAATCACTAGGAACAAAGCTAGTGGAGGTGATGGAATTCCAGTTGAGCTTTTTCAAATCCAAAAAGATGATGCTGTGAAAGTGCTGCATTCAATATGCCAGCAAATCTGGAAAACTCAGCAGTGGCCACAGGACTGGAAAAGGTCAGTTTTCATTCCAATGCCAAAGAAAGGCAATGCCAAAGAATGTTCAAACTACCGCACAACTGCATTCATCTCACACACAAGTAAGGTATACTCAAAATTCTCCAAGCCAAGCTTCAACAGTACACGAACCGCGAACTTCCAGATGTTCAAACTGGATTTAGAAAAGGCACAAGATCTAGAGATCAAATTCCTAACATCCACTGGATCATTGAAAAAGCAAGAGAGTTCCAGAAAAACATCTATTTCTGCTTTATTGACTACACCAAAGCCTTTGTGTGGATCACAATAAACTGTGGAAAATTCTTAAAGAGATGGAAATACCAGACCACCTTACCTGCCTCTTGAGAAACCTACATGCAGGTCAAGACAGTTAGAACTGGACATGGAAAACGAATACAGTATTGTAAAGCAAAACAAACTAAAAAATAAAAATTAATTTGAAAAAAAAAAAAGAACTGAACATGGAACATGGACTGGTTCCAAATTGGGAAAGGAGTATGTTAAGGCTGTATATGGTCACCATGCTTATTTAACTTATATGCAAAGCACATCATGCAAAATGCCGGGCTGGATGAAGCAGAAGCTGGAATCAAGATTGCCAGGAGAAATATCAATAACCTCAGATATGCAGATGACGTCGCCCTTATGGCATAAAGCAAAGAAGAACTAAAGGGCCTCCTGATGAAAGTGAAAGAGGAGAGTGAAAAAGTTGGCTTAAAACTCAAAATTCAAAAAAATAAGATCATGGTATCTGGTCCCATCACTTCATGGCAAATAGCTGGAGAAACAATGGAAACAGTGACAGACTTTATTTTCTTGAGCTCCAGAATCACTGCAGATGGTGATTGCAGCCAAGAAATTGAAAGAAGCTTGCTCCTTGGAAGAAAAGCCCTGACCTACCTAGACAGCATATTAAAAAGCAGAGACATTACTTTGCCAAGAAAGGTCCATCTAGTAAAAGCTATGGTTTTTTCCAGTAGTCATGTATGGACGTGAGAGTTGGACTATAAAGAAAGCTGAGCACCAAAGAATTGATGCTTTTGAACTGTGGTGTTGGCGAAGACTCTTGAGAGTCCCTTGAACTGCAAGGACATCCAACCAGTCCATTCTAAAGGAGATCAGTCCTGGCTGTTCATTGGAAGGACTGATGTTGAAGCTGAAACTCCAATACTTTGGCCACTTGATGAGAAGAGCTGACTCATTTGAAAAGACCCTGATGTTGGGAAAGATTGAGGGCAGGAGGAGAAGGGGACGACAGAGGATGAGATGGCTGGATGGCATCACTGACTCGATGGACATGGGTTTGGGTGGACTCCAAGAGTTGGTGATGGACAAGGAGGCCTGGCTTGCTGAAGTTCATGGGGTCACAAAGAGTCGGACATGACTAAGCGACTGAACTGAACTGATGCAAAGAACCAACTCATTTGAAAAGATCCTGATGCTGGGAAAGATTGAGGGCAGGATGAGAGGGGAATGACAGAGGATTAGATATTGAATGGCATCACCTAAGCAATGGATGTGAGTTTGAATAGTGTCTGGGAGTTGGTGAGGAACAGGGAAGCCTGGGGTGCTTCAGTACATGGTGTCGCAAAGAATCAGACACAACTGAGTGACTGAACTGAACCGAACTGAGGGGCAGGGCTCACTAAGAGGTAATGTATAATTAAAAGAAAAAAATAAAAAGGAAACCCAGAAAATTTAGATGAAGTTGACCTCTCCTCAGTTCAGGAAATAATACTCCCCTTAAAAATTCAAAGTTCCACTGGATGAGACAAACGTGGATGGATGTTCATCTGTCTTTCAGCCAGTCCCTCAAATAATTAGACTTCCAAATCCTTCCACTTTCCTTTCATCAAAGTTAGGCGTTCTCAGACTAGAAGGGAATTAGATTTCACATGAATTGTGTCACTGGATTATGACTTGAAGCCCAAGCTTCCGTGAATTATCATGGACGGGGTTAGCCTGTTGAAGTGAATGATTCAGTCACTCCTAAACCTTCCATGAAATAGTAATTGCAGCCACCTCTTCCTTCTGCTAAATGTTTTGCCAAAACTAAGGACAAGTCACAAGGATTCTGCTAGTTTCTTGATGAGGTATTAGGAAACCTGGATATTAACCATGATTTCCAAAGGCTTATTTATGTCCATCTTCTAAAATAGATGTAGTGATTACTTAGTATCTGTCAGTTTGTACATATCAGATATCACTTTAACTTATTTACTATATTGTATAATTTCCTAACAACAGTGTGAAGTACTTATTAAAGTCCCTATTTTACAGATGAAGAAGCTGGAGTTCAGAGAAGTTATATAATATTCTCCAGGTCACATTGCCTGGTATTTGTGATTTCTCATTTTAAAGCCCATTCTCCAGGTATGAGAGAAAGTCAGCATTGCTTATGTGGATTTCTGGTAGAAATACACAACCTGAGTTTGATTATGGGGAAACATGTCTAAAATCAGGGCACTGATTTCATTGATTGCAAGGTGACTACCCTGTATTCTCCAGGGATGTGGGGTCATGGAGGACTAAGCAGGGTCTGAAATAATTCCAGATGAACTATCACTAGACAGACATGACAGCATAGGATCTTAGATTGATCCTGGTCCAGGATAATAACATGTGTATGTGTGTGCATTGTGGGGTGGGGTGGGGGTATAGCAAGCAATTGGCAAGATCAGAAGGTTTGTAGATTAGATAATATTATTGTGCACATACTAGTTTCCCAGATTTTGATAATTGCATGCACTGTGTTTATATCAGAGTATCTTTGAGGAACTGTCTTAGAAGTAAGAGAAAATCATGTCTACAACATACTCTCAATACACACACACAAGGATTTTGCCTGTATTATCCCTGTCTTTGAAAGATCCTATAACAAAAAGCCCTGGAGAAGAAAATAACAACTCACTCCAGTATTCTTGCCTGGCAAATTCCATGGACAGAGGAGCCTCGTGGACTACAGTCCATGGGAGTCACAAAAGAGTTGAACCCAACTTAGTGACTAAACAACAACAACACAGGAAAGAGCAATAGCAATTTGGTCTCTAAGTTATAGTCCTTATATGTGCCAAATAAAGAAACAAAGCAGCAAAATGATTCATTTTGTTTAATTTTGTTGAAAATGTGTTCAGTGCCTTCCCAGTATTATTAAACATCAAAAAAAATTAAGTTCAGAACTCCTACCCTTTAGGAATATATACTGTTTTTCAACTTTAATTGACTATAGTCTAATATACAGAGATTTTGTCTAAGGCTGAAGTGAAGTGAAAGTCTCTCTGCTGCTGTCGCTGCTGCTGCCAAGTTGCTTCAGTCATGTCCGACTCTGTGCGACCCCATAGACGGCAGCCCACCAGGCTCCCCCATCCCTGGGATTCTCCAGGCAAGAACACTGGAGTGGGTTTCCACTTCCTTCTCCAATGCATGAAAGTGAAAAATGAAAGTGAAGTCTCTCAGTTGTGTCTGACACTTCATGACCCCATGGACTGCAGCCCACCAGGCTCCTCCACTGATGGGATTTTCCAGGCAAGAGTACGGAGTGGGGTGCCATCGCCTTCTCTGAAAGTCGCTCAGTTGTGTCCAACTCTTTGCAATCCCATAAAGTCCATGGAATTCTCCAGGCTGGAATACTGGAGTGGGTAGCCTTTTTCTTCTCCAGGGGATCTTCCCAACCCAGGGATCAAAGCCAGGTCTCCCACATTGTAGGCAGATTCTTTACCAGCTGAGCCATAAGAGAAGCCCTGTCTAAGGCTAAATGATTCTATAAACCTCAAATAGAATCACACTGTTGTAAAAGATTAAAATAAGATAACAAAGAATTCCAGCTTGGCCACTTTATTCATAAGCAGTATTTCCAAACTAACATTTAGACTGAGATTGAATCTGTAATCTGTTACTAACTAACACCATAATGTCATTTGTCATTAAGGGCAATTAATTTGAACAACTAACTTAAAGAAGCCATTCTCACATTTAAGTTGGGGTCATCATATGGTAGTCATATGGTTTGACTACCATATCTCCAATACTTAGATTAGAACCCAGGATATATAATGTTTGATAGAAATGTGTTGAATAAACAGAGGTTGGGACAGTGTGATGTTGTCAAGGTACAAACATACACACAGGTTTAATGCTTCAGAGCATGGAAAACCAGTTTGCATTCATTATATTTCAGGGAAAAATTTTACTTCCAGCCTCCTGAAGTCACTTTTGGGTAAGTGATATGGAACAATGCATTTTCCAATGTGACTTCATAGACCAAGCTTAATTAGGCAGAAATAACTTTCTCAAACAGTGTCAGTCCCCCCAACATCTGGCTTTACAGATGTCTGCTGACATGATGCTCACATGGCACCTTGGTCTGTTACCTGACACTTGACTGAATTCATTTTGATCCTGAATGAAGGACTTCATCCCAGGTGTGAGGTTTGTCTCTACTATCTTAAATGATGGAGAAGGCAATGGCACCTCACTCCAATATTCTTGCCTGGAAAATCTCATGGATGAAAGAGCCTGGTGGGCTGCCATCTGTGGGGTCGCACAGAGTCGGACACGCTGAAGCGACTTAGCAGCAGCAGCAGCATCTTAAATGATAGACTGTAAAGTATTTCTATTTCTGCCGTTTCTGAAATACCTTTTATCAACTATGTGGGCATGGTTGGACAGAGGTTTCATCAGTCCTAGGTCATCAAGACTGCTTGCATGTGGCTCAACTGCTCACGAAATAACTTTCGGAGGACTCACTCCAGCAGGTCTAGCTGCTCTATCTCCATGTAATATTTGCCATCACCTGGCATTTCAGATTATAAGTGTTATGTGACTCCCTTGGTGCTGAAAGGAGGTTTGGAAGCATGTGTGTAGATCCTGTTAGTCATGTGTTTCTATGGTTATTTATAAATATTATGACCAATCTTATTCAATATATGATGATTACAAATTATTCACTTTTAATTGCCAGGAGCTGTTTTCTTTCAGAGGTCATTTAGAAGGGTTTTCAGATTCAGTTCTCTCTGATGAATGTAATTTGCCAGACTGAAATATCCATGGAGCCAAGATTTTGGCAGTAAGATAGAAATTTGGAACACAGCTTAATTTGAAGAATAAAAAGAGAATAGATAAGTGCAAAAAGAGGAATCTTTGGTTGCTGCTACTGCTGCTAAGTCGCTTCAGTCGTGTCTGACTCTGTGCGACCCCATAGACGGCAGCCACCAGGCTCCCCCGTCCCTGGGATTCTCCAGGCAAGAACACTGGAGTGGGTTGCCATTTCCTTCTCCAATGCATGAAAGTGAATAGTGAAAGTGAAAAGTGAAAGTGAAGTCGTGTCCGACTCTTAGCGACCCCATGGACCACAGACTACCAGACTCCTCCATCCATGGGATTTTCCAGGCAAGAGTACTGGAGTGGGTTGCCATTGCCTTCTCCAAATCTTTGGTTGACTATGTGTTTAAGAAAGTTTTTATTTACAAGCATGGGAAAATAACTCTAATGAAAAACTCATCATTGCTTTGTGGATCCAGGGAAAGTCTATTGTACATAAGTACTTTGTAGATCTAAAGTTACCCAAGATGGAATTAGAAGTTTCTCATATCCTTGCAGACTGCATCATTGGCAAAGACTACTTTACACATTCAATAAAAATAATACTAGGTAAAATGAAAACATTGGAACAGGAAGGGAATTCAACAGAGTCTGCTGAGAAAGCCAACTGATGCTTTGTGTAGAATGTGCAAAGTTAGCTTTGAACCACGAGCCAGGTTTAAGTTAGCTCAGGGCTGGGAACACATCTTAGAGTTGTAAGGATACTAACTGAATAAGTCTTAAAGTAAAAGCCTTAAGAGCCAGGCTTGTTGGCAACACAAACGTAAGACAGAGAAAAATAATTCAGTCCAAATCGAGGCAGAGCAGTGAAAAGACTCTCATTCTATTCCGTGAGTATCTATTTTGGTGAATATCCTTCTTGTTGCTAAATATAACAGATACAGCCATAGTTAAGTATTAACAACTTCTTTAATAAGTTGATGTATGGCAAAACCAATACAACATTGTAAAGTAATTAGCCTCTAATTAAAATAAATAAATTTAAATTTAAAAAAATAAGCTGCTATTGTAAATAGCCACAATGACAATGAAACTTTTTTTTATTTGTTTTTGTTTCTGTTTTTTTTTACTTTACAGTATTGTATTGGTTTTTTTGTATTTGCACACCAAGAGTTTTTGACACATCTCTTCGTTTGACGAATGTGTTAACATGTTTTCCACAAACAAGGCAGGATTACTTTCTCTCTTTCTCCCTCTTTTCCTTTTTTCTTTCTTTTTTCTCTTTTCCTTCTTTCTTTCTTCTTTCTTTTTCTTTTCATTCTCTCTTCTCCCTCCCCTTCTTGTTCCTTTTCTTTCTCTCTCTTTCTTGTTCCCTCCCTGCATTCTTTCTGCTTTCTTTTTCTCTTTTTTCTGTTAGGTCCTCTGCCTTAGGCAAGAAGAAGGACTTAAAATTCAAGAAAGAAGTATTAACTCTGAATTCTCCTCTTTTACCAGCTAACCCTTCTTCTGAGTCTGTCTACCTATCTATCTGTCTTTCTATTTATCTTTCTTTTTTTCTATATTACCTACCTGCCTACCTACTTGTTTGTTTCTATCTGCACCTGTATGTTCATATATGTAGGTATATATACACGTATATAAACTTCTGCTCTGCTACTAAAGAAATGAAATCTTAAAAAATGTGTTCCAATTCCTCCAGCTCAGATTCAAAAGAGCTAGAATTTTAACCCATATTTTAATGTGCAATTTAACCATGCTTTTCTAAGGATTAAATAATTATTTAAGGAAGACAAATAATTATACTTAAAATTTTAATGTATTTTTTCAATTTTAAAATTTAAACTGTTTTTTAAATTAATTTAATTGGAGGCTAATTAAATTCTTATTATGACCATTGAATCTGTTTTTTCATACATGGGAGTATAACCAAATCAAAATTGAATTTGTTTAAATAAAGATTTCAATAAGCAGTTCTATAGGTGGCCAGTATCTATGACAAAAAATATTAGAGGAGAAAACAAGTACAATAAGTTTGGAAACACCACACTAAACATTAGTGCCTCCTACTGTAGGTTAAGAGGAAATAAATCTGTCTTCTGGAATCAAAAATATTTTTGAAACAAATCTTAATAAAAATATTTCCAAATCCCTCCTCCCTTTGTATTATTTTAAAGATGAGAAAATCTGGGGTCAGAGACTGTTGAAGTTACACAAACTTTTGGGAAAGCTGGATTCAGCACTGTATTTTGGATTCCTTGTGTTACTGAACATAAGTTCTTGTGCCCAGTGCACAGTAAGGTCAATCAAACCAAAAATATCAAAGTTTGGAGCAGAGAAAGTTTTATTACAAGGCTATACAAAGAGATAGCTGGCTCATGGGCTAAAGGCTCCTAACTCGCCAAATGTTTTTAGCAAAGCCCTTTTAAAGGCAAGGAGAGGGACGAGACCTAAGTGCTTTGTTGCTGCAAACTTCTTAGGTGTCAGATTCTTTGTTCTTGCAACTGTCCACAAAGGTCAGCTCATGTCCACATGTGTCTCATAAACTTCCAACAAGACAAAAGCTATTCTCTGTTTTGCAACTTTTATCTCTTTATGAATGGGTTTTTAAACGTCAGAGCCCTGAGAGTAAGTTGTCCTGTATATTTCAGGCTACAGGCAACATTCTTTTACAAAAGACGCAGAGTCAGAATGACTAAGCACAGGCAACAGAGCACAAAGTTTAAAGTAAAAGGAAGAGATCTAATATGGAGTCAGATTTCTTTTTCCTTATTATACATGCAAGGGTTTAGTAGGAGGGTGTGTATTTTATCCATAGGTTTCAGGAGCAGAATGTGGATCAAGAATTCCTCTGGGAAAATGCCAGAAAAATAGCTGTCGCTACTGATCTGGAATCCATTTCAATAAGCAAATCTTATACAGATAAAGGTATGACAATAGACTAATGAGATTATTTTCTTCAAAGTCTTTAAAGGTTATGCATTAAATAGAGAGTGATTTTCAGTCGTCACTCCTGAAGCTTTTACTCTCCATCCTGTTATCTTGATATGGTCAAAAATATGTTTGGTTCTCCCACTGGCTGAGGCTTAAGCCCACAAATCTATGCATCAACAAAGACATAGCAAGTGCCAATTATGTGCTAGCCCTGTGTAGGGGCAGTGGATCCCAAAAGAAGGTAAAGTCTGATCTCGAGTGGTCTCGGCCTGCAGCAGCTTGAAGCAGGGTTTTGGTTCCTGGCCAGAGATTGGGTTTGGACCACAGTGGTGAGACTGCTGAATCCTAGCCACTAGACCAGTGGTCAGGGACAAGGCCCTGGCCCTTTGGCTTTACAGAAAGAATTCCCACAAAAATGGATAGTAGTGAAACAAAAGTGTTTATTAGAAGTAAAAAAGTACAGTACATGGGATGACTCAGAGAGAGTTGTGCCCTCCTGTCAATTTAAATCACTTATATGGAGCCTTTCTTTCAGGTTTTCTTTGGCCAATCATTTTGACTGCCTGATTCTGAGTCTGTTTTTGGTATATCTCTGGATCCTCCCATGTGTGTGGATGCATCTCTCAAGCAAGATGGATTCCAGCATAGAGATCTATGGGTAGATTAGCATTATTCCCTTTTGACCTCCAAGGAACTTGACTTAGAGAATGAGAAACATGTGGTCTTTATATTTTATCTGGGCAGGACTTAGCCTCCTTTATTATCTTGCTCTGTCCACAAGGGACGAACTCCAGCTGCTCAGTCTGGGGCCAATTTATCTCCTGCCTCAGGGCCATCTTCTGAAAGCTCAGATTCAAGTGGACAACACTGGCTATTCACAGTTAAATTAATCAATATCTAGACAATAACTAACTAAAATTAAGCTACAAGGAATATTAAAGGGTATCATGGTACAGAATGAGAGAAAAGTCTGAGTTTCCACAAGGTAGTTGTGACAAAGACATTTTGATGAAGAGGAATTTAAGCTGAGGATTGATAATAGAGGCAAACCATAGTGAGATCTGATGGGAAAAAAAAATATTCTGTATAGAGAAAAAGCAAAGAAGTGACTGTGTTTTGAGACTTGAAGAAACGTTAAACCTAGATATTTTGAAAATGAAAAAGTAGCTGCTGATATGGAGGAGAATGAACCAGATTATACAGGCACATATAACTCATGACTAACAGCATAGTTTTTATCCTAAGAACAGTGAACATAAGCAGAAAACTGACATAAGTAGTTGTTGTTGTTGTTTTTTAATCCTTTTGGCTGTGATGGCAAATAAATCATAGGGGCACCCAAAAAAATGATGAAACCAATCTGTAGGCTATTGAGAAGTTTGGGTAAAACATGAAGGTGATATTGATAGAATAGGAGTTCTCAAGATTGAGAAAAATAGATGGAATTGAGGTACTTCTTTGAGAGCAAATTGACAGGACTTGCTAATGAATTAGATGTGGAGAATGAGGGCAAAGGAAGAGTCAAGAATGACTTGCAGTTTTCTGGCTTCAGTAACTGAATCAATGGTGGTACCATTTACAAAGATGGAAAAAAACTGAGGTGAGCCAGGCTAGAGGAGGAAGCTAAGGGCAATGTTTAGGCCATAGTAACCTTTATATGTTTATGAGACATCCAAGTAGAAAAGCCAAATGGATACTGAATGTTGAAGTCTCAGGTTTATAGGAAACATATGGTCTGAAGGTAGAAAGTTGAACACTCTCAGTCTATAGTTAGGCTTAAGCTCTGGGAGAGAATGCACATTTATCTTTCCCAAACCAAGCCATACACAGTACTTTCCATTTGCCTTCAGATTTGAATCACTGATCTCTCAAATCTAGCTGCTCTCATATCCACTTTACTTTCTAGATTTCCTTCCTCTATAAAGTTGTATCTTCTAAAAGTTTTTGAGCTCCCAAATGAAACACTGCAAAGACTAACAAAGTTTTGTTAAGAGAACACACTGTTCATAGCAAACACATACTTCCAACAATAAAACAGATGACTGTAAAAATGGAAATCACCAGATGGTCAATATCGAAATCAGATTGATTATATTCTTTGCAGCTGAAGATGGAGAAGTTCTATACAGTCAGCAAAAAACAAGACCTGGAACTGACTGTGTCTCTGATCATCAGCTCATTGTTGCAAGATTCAGTCTTAAATTGGAGAAAGTAGGAAAAACTACTTGGCCATTCAGGTATGACCTAAATTAATTCCCTTATGATTATACGGTGGAGGTAGTGAGTAGAATCCAAAGATTAGATCTGGTAGACAGAATGCCTGAAGAACTGTGGACAGAGGTTCATAACATTTTACAAGAGGCAGTGACCAAAACCATCCCAAGAAAAAGAAATGTAGAAAGGCAAAATGGTTGTCTGAGGAGGCCTTCATGGCATCTGGTCCCATCACTTCATGGGAAATAGATGGGGAAACAGTAGAAACAGTGTCAGACTTTGTTTTGGGAGGGCTCCAAAATCACTGCAGATGGTGGCTGCAGCCATGAAATTAAAAGACGCTTACTCCTTGGAAGAAAAGTTATGACCAACCTAGATAGTATATTCAAAAGCAGAGACATTACTTTACCGACTAAGGTTCATCTAGTCAAGGCTATGGTTTTTCCAGTGGTCATGTATGGATGTGAGAGTTGGACTGTGAAGAAGGCTGAGCGTTGAAGAATTATGCTTTTGAACTGTGGTGTTGGAGAAGACTCTTGAGAGTCCCTTGGACTGCAAGGAGATCCAACCAGTCCATTCTGAAGGAGATCAACCCTGGGATTTCTTTGGAAGGAATGATGCTAAAGCTGAAACTCCAGTACTTTGGCCACCTCATGCTAAGAGTTGATTCATTGGAAAAGACTCTGATGCCGGGAGGGATTGAGGGCAGGAGGAGAAGGGGACGACTGAGGATGAGATGGCTGGATGGCATCACGGACTCGATGGATGTGAGTCTGAGTGAACTCCAGGAGATGGTGATGGACAGGGAGGCCTGGCGTGCTACGATTCATGGGGTGGCAAAGAGTTGGACATGATTGAGTGACTGAACTGAACTGAACTGAGGAGGCTTTACAAATAGTTAAGGAAAGAAGACAAGCAAAAGGCAAAGGAGAAAGAGAAAGATATACACAACTGAAGGCAGAGTTCCACAGAATAGCAAGGAGAGATTTTTTAAAAGCCTTCTATGTGAACAATGCAGACAGAGGAAAATGATAGAATGGGAAAGACTAGTGATCTCTTCAAGAAAATTGGTGATACTGAGGGAACATGTTATGCAAGGATGATTAATAAAGGCCAGAAGTGGCAAGGACATAAAAGAAGCTAAAGAGATGGAAGAGGTGGCAAGAATACACAGAACTATACAAAAAAAGTCTTAATGATCCAGATAAGCATGATGGTGTGATCATTCACCTAGAGACATAATGGACTGTGAAGACAAGTGGGCTTTAGGAAGTATTGCTATAAACAAAGCTAGTGATGATGATGAAATTCTAGCTGAGCTGTTTAAAATCCTAAAAGCTGATGCTGTTAAAGTACTGCACTCAATATGTAAACAAATTTAGAAAACTCAACAGTGGACACAAAGTTCACTTTTCATTCCAAAACCAAACAAGAGTAATGACAAAGATTCAAACTATGGTATATATGAGCTCATTTCACATGCTAGCAAGGTAATTCTCAAAATTCTTAAAGCTAGGCTTCAGCAGACTTGAACCAAGAACTTCTAGATATTCAAGCTGGATTTAGAAAAGGCAGAGGTACCAGAGATCAAATTGCCAACATCCACTGGATCATAGAGAAAGCAAGGGAATTCCAGAAATTTTTCTGCTTCATTGACTACACTAAAGTCTTTGTGTGGGTCACAAAAATCTGAAAAATTCTGAAAGAGATGGGAATATCAGACTACCTAACCTGCTCTTGAGAAACCTCTATGCAGGTCAAAAAGCAACAGTCAGAACCAGACACAGAACAATGGATTGGTTCAAAATTGAGAAAGGAGTTGATCAAGTCTGTAAATGGTCACTCTGCTTATAAGGCTGTATATTGTCACTCTGCTTATTTAATTTATATGCAGAGTCCATCATGCCAAATGCTGGGCTGGATGAATCACAAGCTGAAATCAAGATTGCTGGGAGAAATATCAACAACCTCAGATATTCAGATGATACCACTCTAAAGGCAGAAAGTGAAAAGGAACTAGAGAGTCTCTTGATCTGGGTGAAAGAGAATGAAAAAAACTGGCTTAAAGCTCTACATTCAAAAAAATAAGATCTTGGCATCCAGTTCCATCACTTCATGGCAAATAGATGGGAAAAAGGCAGAAACAATGATAGATTTTATTTCTTTTATTTATCTTCTTTCTTTTATTTTCTTTATTTTCAGAGATCCAAAATCACTGTGGATGGTGACTTCAGCCATGAAAGTAAAAGACAATTGCTCCTTGGAAGGAAAGCTATGACGAAACTAGTCAGTATATTAAAAAGCAGACACATCACTTTGCCAGCAAAGGTCAGTATAGCAAAGCTATGGTTTTTCCAGTAGTCATATATGGATATCAGAGTTGGACCATAAAGAAGGTTGAATGCTAAAGAACTGAAGGTTTTGAACTGTGGTGCTTGAGAAGACTCTTAAGAGTCCCTTGGACAGCAAGGAGATCAAACCAGTCAATATTAAAGGAAATCAAACCTGAATATTCACTGGAAGGACTGATGCTGAAGCTGAACCTCCATGCTTTGACCACCTGATGCAAAGAGCTAACTCACTGGAAAAGACCCTGGTGCTGGGAAAGATTAAGGAATGGAGGAGAATGGGGTTTCAGAAGATGAGATGTTTGGATGGCATCATAAACACAATGAACATAAGTCTGAGAAAACTCTGGGAGATAGTGAAGGACAGGGAAGTCTGGTGTGCTTTAGTCCATGTGATTGCCAAGAGTTGAATGCAACTTAGTGACTGAACAACAGTAACAAAATTTCCATTTGTCCCTTCAAGCTGACCAGAAAACAGCCACATGGGCCCTTCTCTTTCAGGTGATTTTAACTACACAATGGGAAGAAGAAGAAAAAAAAAAAAAACCCTGCAAACCACAACAAAAACCCCTGAGACTGGTTTTCAGTGAAAGCTGAAAGTTTTGCTGTTGTTGTTTTGTTGTTTTTTCCTTACTATAAGTGAAGTTCCTCTTGGGACAATTTGCTCCTGATTTCTTTCTTGACCTTAAACAGAAAGTTCTATTTATCCTTCATCTGTAGTTCTGTAATAGGGAAGAAAAAACATGATTCCATGTTGGATCTGTTTCTTTTACTTTAACCTTTGTGCTCTGTTGCCTGGACTTAGTCATGTTGACTCTGTACTTTTGTAAAAGAATTTTGCCTATAGCCTGAAATACACAAAAGAGCCTATTTTCAAAGTTCTGACCTTTAAAGTATAACATTCTTCCATTCAGATAGAGATAAAAATTTGTAGCATAGAGAATAATATTTGTCTAATTAAGAATATCTTAATTTTCTTAATATTCTTTTCAAGAATATCATGACCTCATCTATGCAGACAGATGCAAGATTCTGACACCAAGAAGTTTGCAACAACTAATCACATCCCCTCCCCTTTAAACACAAAAGAAGCCAATTCTAACTCAGGTAAGATGGTTCTCTAGGACATGAATCTGCCATTTTCTTGGTCTGCTGGCTTTCTGAATAAAGTCATTATTCTTGTCGCAACAACTTGTCTCCCAGTGATCAGAACAAGTTTGGATTAGTGAGCAGAATGAGTTTGAACGCGATAACAGTTCTGTTATTCCTGTGCATGTTCTACGTTTTTTCATGTTGAAAATTCATGTTGACTCAGAATTCCAGATGTTGAGGTCTGAAGAAGTCCTCAAAGACTAGTTCAACCTGCTCATGTTACATAGGAGAAAACAAACATATAAAAAGTATAAGTGACTGACAGACACTGTGGCTCTAATATGGACTTTATATTATTTATATTGTCTAATTTATAGAGAATAAATTGCTCATTGCTGAATAGATTGTTCTTTCTCTGCCCTAGATTACACAAATGCAGCTGACTCATTTCACCTTGTAAGTTCCTGGACAATGAAAGGCTTCAATTTCGTTTCTAATTACACTTTTTAAAGCTACAGAGAGCTGCCCGCTGGTTCACTCTACTATAGGCCCCAGAATTGTTTCTCATTAAAGCTGGCCTCTTCTGTAAGTCAGACATTCACAGAGATTCTGCAGGAAGAGGGCCTCTAGGACACAGCTTTATCTCACTATCTTATAAGGGTATATCATGACGCCAGTAGGAAATGCATAAAATAATTTATATAATAAGCTTTACAATCTTATGCTTTGCATTTTGGGGATCTACAATATTTTATCCTATATTCATTTTGTTATTTTTAATGATTGATTCCAAACATTCTCAGCTAAGAAGTTTTGAAAATGCAGAAAAGTACAAAGCAAGCAAAATCATCTATTCCCTTATAAGACTTCATATTTTGTACTTCTTTCCAGAACTTCTTCCATGCATAGGATTCTACATGGGTTTTTCTTGTGTGTTTAGCTATGTAGATAATATTTTCATGTATTTTTACATTTTTCCAAATATATATATATAAACATATATACATGAAATATTTATATTATTTGTGTTCTCTAATTTTTTAATAAAGGATGTAGTTCAGTTCAGTTGAGTTGCTCAGTCATGTCCGACTCTTTGTAACCCCATGAATCGCAGCACGCCAGGCCTCCCTGTCCATCACCAACTCCTGGAGT
>SJXQ01012990.1:65479-147211 GCA_006408695.1 Aepyceros melampus | reverse complement strand
GGAAGTGGGGTGTCTCCTCCCTGCCGCTGCCACTGGCCTTAGATGCAGGGTAGCTCCTCCCGGCCGCCACTGACCTCGGACGCGGGGTACCTCCTCTCGGCCTTTCCTGCGCCGTTGCAGCCTGGCACTCTAGACCGCTGCCCCTGACCTCAGACGCGGGGTAGCTCTCGGCCAGTTTATTATTCTCTTTCTGGCTGACTTCACTCTGCATTGTCCCAGAAGTCTCTGTGACTGTCCTCATTTTTTAATCCCTTTTTTCTGTTCTGCAGCAGTGTTCTCCACCATTTTGTCTTCCAGCTCACCTCTTCATTCTGCTACCTCAGTTATTCTGCTGCTGATTCCTGAGAGTATATTTTCATTCCAGTTACTGTATCATTCATCTGTTTGTTCTTTAAATCTTCTAACTCTTTGTTAAACATCTCTTGTATCTTCTCTATCTCTTCCACCATTTTCTACCAAGATTTGCGTCATCCTCACTATCATCATTTTACATTGCATCATCTTTTACTATCATCACTCTAAATCTTTTTCAGATAAGTTGCCTGTCTCCACTTAATTTTTTTTTTCTGCGTGTTTTTTATCTTGTTCCTTCATCTGGAACGTATTTCTCTGTTATCTAATTTTGTCTAAATTTCTATGTTGGTGGTTTCCTTTTTGCTGGCTGCAGAATCATAGCTCCTCTTGTGTCTGGTGTCTGCATACTTGTGGGTGAATTTCATACAGGCACTTGTGCAGGTTTGGTGGGAGGAACTGGTGCCTGTCCTCTGGTGGGTGGAGCTGGGTCCTGTCTCTCTGCTCAGTATGGCTGTGTCAAGGATTGTGTTTAAACGTAGCTGTTGGCTCAATATGGCTTTAGGCAGCCTGTCTGCTAATGACTGGGCCTGTATTTCTATCCTCTGGTGAATATTTGGCCTGAGGCATTTCAGCACTAGAACCCATAGACTGTTGGTCTTGATGCCCAGATGATGACCTTGGTGAGAGCTCTCACTGATCAATATTCTCTGGGACTCTGCCACCAGTGTCCTTGCCTCCCTAGTGAGCCACAGCCTACCCCCACAACACTAGGAGACACTCCAAGAATTATAGTTAGGTCCAGCCTAGGCCCCTTGGAGTTATTGCTTTATGCTGGGTCCCAGTGTACATGAAAGCTTGTGTGTGCCCATCAAGAGTAGGGTCTCTCTTTCCCCCAGTGTTGTGGAGGTCCTGCACTCAAGCCATGTCGATCTTCAAAGCCAAATGCTCTGGGGGCTCCTCCTCCTGATGCCAGACCCTTAGACTAGAGAGCCTGAGGTAGACTCAGAAGTCTTGTGGGAGAACCTCTCCAATATGATTACTTGCCACTTTATGTTTCACCGTCCCTCCACCTCCCCCAGGAAGGTATGGGATTTGATTATATTGCCAGAGAGCCCCTCCTACCATCTCCTTCTGCCATCTTCTTTGTCTTTGAGTGTAAAATGTCTTTTGTTGTAAGTTCCAGGCTTTTTGGTCAGTGGTCATTCAGCAGTTCATTGTGAGTTGGTGTTTGTGAGAGGAGCTGAGCTCAAGTCCTGGTACTCTACCATCTTTTCCAGAATCGAGCGGCTGCTGCTTTTAGTTTAGATGCTTGCCATCTCTATCCTCAGTGTGTGCTAGCCCTTATCCCCTTGATATCAGGTATGCAGGTGCAGTGGAACGGCAGGGGCAGGGCTTGGGGCCTGCTCGCAGGTCTCCTGGGGGTGGCTGTGGTCTGAATAGTCCTGTGGCAGAGGGGGAGGCACGTGATGCTTGCTCGTGGGTCTCCCAGGGGTGGCTGCTCTCTGTGCACTTCTGGGGCAGCAGAAGCAGTGCTTGGGGCCTGCTTGTGGGTCTTGTAGTGGTAGCCCAAGGCTAACTCTGGAGCCCACTATGGTGATGGCTATTTGTGTCTGCTCTGGGAGCTCCTGTACATGGTGACCTCTTGTCTGGGAGCACTCACAGGGAAAGAAGTTCTTACAGTGGTCACACCCTTCTCCTTCTTGCCCCCGATAATGGCACCTTGCCTCTCTGGTGGCCCAGACTTCTTTCAAGTACATCCTCAGTTGCCACAGTCCAGCCTCTTTGGGCTGTGTCTGTGTAGCAAATTCCAGTCTTCTCCCTGAGTCTGACCTCTGAAGCCTGAACGTCAGCATTCAGCTCCCACTGACACTGACGGAGAAGCCCCTCATGCTGGGGAGCACAGGGCCTTGGGTGCTGACCTTCTGTGCAGGTTACTCTCCCGTTTACCTTCTGCAAGCTGGTTGCTGCGGTCTCCTTCTGAGCTGCAAAGCTCTTCCTCCATCCAGGCTGAGCTCCACCCCTGGGAGGGGACTTCCCAGGGTGCAAGAACCTCTCCTCCTTCACAGCTCTCTCCCTGGGCAGAGGCCTCCTCATGATCCCTTTGCTTTTCTTTTTCCTCTTGTCCTACTTGGTTATGTGGTGGTGGTCTTGCCCTTCAAGAGTCTGAAGTCTTCTTATGGTGTTCAGTAGATGTTCTGTGTGAACTGGTCCACTCGCAGATGTGCTTTTTAATGCTTTTGTGGGAGAAAGTTAGTGCCCCATCGGACTCTTCTGTCTTCTCCATCCTGTCTTCATTTTTAATTGTTTAAACTATTTGGAAGTGGAAACGGGGAGTCTCTCCACTCAGTCCCAGGGCTGTTCTAATGTTGAGGCTCCATTGGTCACCTGGGGTTCATCCACCTCCTGCTCAGCATCCTGCCCTCAGCTGACCGGAAGCAGATGCCTATATATTTTTAACAAATTAATTATTTTTGGCTGTGCTGAGTGAGTCTTGATTACTCTGCGTGGGCCTTCTCTAGTGGCAGCAAGTGGGGGCCACTCTCTAGCGTAGTGTGAGGGCTTCTCATTGCAGCGGCTTCTCTTATTCTGGAGCATGAGCTCTAGGGTGTGAGGGCTTCAGTGGCTGTCATACATGAACTTAATTGCCCTGCAGCATATGGAAACTTCCCAGACCAGGGATAGAACCTGTGTTCCCTACATTGGCAGATGGACTCTCAGCCACTTGGATCACCAGGGAAGTCCCTGATGCCTATATTTAAAATTGAGGTATAGTTAATTTACAATATTGTGTTAATTTTTTGAGGTACTTCAAAGTGACTCAGATATATGTGTTCTTTTTCATTATGGTTTATTTTAGAATATTGAATACAGTTCCTTTTGCTACTAGGCAGGACCTTGCTGTTTATCCATTCTATATATAATGGTTTGTATCTGCTAATCCCAAACTCCCAGTTCATCTCTCCCCTGCCCTACCCTACCCCCACTGGCAATCACAAGTCTGTTCTGAGGATTAATGACTATATTTTTATACTAAGTCTTATTATTTGATATGGTAAATTCCTTCAGCTTTTGTTTTGAGTTTCTTAGCTATTTGTGGCCTTTCAAACTTCTATAAGTTTTAGAATTAGCTTGCCAAAATTACCTCTTGAAGTTATGATTTAGAAGTTATTATTCTATAAATCCATTTGGGGAATATTAACATCAGCATATTATTAAATTATCCAATCCATCAATATGGTATGCTACTGCTACTGCTAAGTTGCTTCAGTCGTGTCCGACTCTGTGAGACCCCATAGACGGCAGCTCACCAGGCTCCCCCTTCCTGGGGATTCTCCAGGCAAGAACACTGGAGTGGGTTGCCATTTCCTTCTCCAGTGCATGAAAGTGAAAAGTGAAAGTGAAGTTGCTCAGTCGTGTCCAACTCTTAGCGACCCCATGGACTGCAGCCCACCAGGCTCATCCATCCCTGGGATTTTCCAGGCAAGAATACTGGAGTGGGGTGCCACTATCTCTCCATTTAATAGTGTCAAATACATCTTATATACCTTTGTTTATTCTATTCCTGGATACTCTTTTAATATTATTGTAAATGGTATCTTTCAAAAGAATAAATTTTATTGTTTGTGATAGTATATAGTAACAGAGTTGGTTTTGTTGTTTTCATAATTTTTAAATCCAGTAACCTTACTCAACTCTCATTAATTTTAATAATGTATCTTGTATATTCATTAATATTTTCTACCTACACAGTCATATAATCTTGTTTTTTTTTTTTTTTTGGTTTGTTTGTTTGAAACCCTTATACTTTTTATTGCAATTTCTTGTCTTATTGATCTGGCTAGAACCACGGTGCACAGGACTGAACTGAAGTGGCAATAAGTGAGATCTTTGTCTTATTCTCTATCTGAACGGGAGCACTTGCAATAAAAAAAAAAAAAAGAATTTATTTATTTTATGGCTGTGCTGGGTCTTTGTCTCAGTACTCAGGCTTTCTCTAGTTGCAGTGAGAAGGGGGCTACTCTTCGTTGTGGTGCAAGGGCTTCTCATTGCTGTGACTTCTCTTGTTGCAGAGAGGCTCTGTTGTTCATGGGCTTCAGCACTTGTGGCTCACAGGCTCTAGAGCACAGGATCAATACTTGTGATGCTTGGGCTTAGTTGCTCCATGGCATGTGGGATCTTCTCAGACCAGGGATCGAACCTGAGTCTCTTGCATTAGCAGGTGGATTCTTTACCACTGAGCCAACAGGGATGCCTGCAGTTTTACTATGAAGAATGTTTGGTGTAGATTTTTGTCTCTAATAATCAACAAAGTTTATTCTGTTTCTACTTTGCGAAGAGGACACCGTGAAAGTGAATGAACTTAGAATTTTTTCAATGCCTTTTCTATTCTCTCCTGTATTTTAATCCAATAAAGTGGTAAATTACATCAGTTATTATTTCCTGATATTAAAACAACTTTGCATTTCTGGGATTAATTCAACTTAGTCATAACGCATTATCCTTTTTCTAAGTTGCGCATTCAGTTTGCGGATATTTTATTTAGGATTTTGTTAGCTATTTTATGAGTAAAATAGGCTTGTAATTTTTTTCTGTCTTGAATTGATCTTGTTAGGTTTCAATATGAAAGAGTTATTCTAATATCACAAAATAAATTTGGAATTTTATTGCTTTTGTTGTATTGTCTGGAAGAGTTTGTGTAAAATTGGAAATGGTTAATACTAATAGAATTCATTGGTGACACTGGCCTGGAAGTTTAAACATTTAAAAAATTTTTGAGATAATTGTAGATTCACATACAGTTGTGAGAAAGAATACAGAGAAATCTTATGTATCCTTTACCCAATTTCCTCCAAAAGTAATATCTTGAAAAATCATAGTATAATCTTACAACCAGGATCTTGACATTGATACAATAAGACAAAACATTCCCATCGCCGCAAGAATTTCCCGTGTTGTCTTTCATCAGTTCAGTTCAGTCACTCAGTCGTGTCTGACTCTGCGATCCCATGAATCGCAGCACGCCAGGCCTCCCTGTCCATCACCAACTCCTGGAGTCCACTCAGATTCATGTCCATCGAGGCGGTGATGCCATCCAGCCATCTCACCCTGTGTCGTCCCCTTCTCCTCCCGCCCCCAATCCCTCCCAGCATCAGAGTCTTTTCCAATGAGCTACACCCGGTTTACTCTCACCCTCATACCCTTTCTTAATCCCCGACAACCACTAATGAGTCCTTCATTCTGCCATGTCAGGACTGTAATATACATGGAATCATGTGTTCAGGATGCTTTCTAGCCAGCATAATTCTCTGGAGGTCCTTTCAGGGCTTTTTTGTGTCGGTAGTGTGCTCCCCTGTTTTGCTGAGTAGTGTTTCATGGTGTGGATGTGCCACCGTTTGTGTTATCATTCACCCTCTGAATGAAAAACATCTCAGGTCTTTCCCGCTTGTGGCTGTTATGAATAAAGCAGTAATGAACATTTGTATGCCCCTTTTTTGTGTGTGAAGATAAATCTTCATTTCTATGGGATAAATGCCCAGAATGTAATTATTGGGTCATATGGGAGCTGAGTGCTGATTTAAAAAAAAAAAACCCTCCTCAACTGTCTTCCATTTTATGTGCCCATCTGTAATGTATGAGTGATCCAGTTTTTCTGCATCCTCAGCAGCATTTGGCTTTGTCACTGTTTTTTATTTTAGCAGCGTAGTATTTAAGCAGTTCTGCTAAATTGTGTGTGTAGTGTTATTTTGTTGTGGTTTCAATCTACGTGTCTCTAATGGCTAACGATGTTCAACATCTTTATTTTATCTTAATTAGTTAAGATAATCAACAAAGGTAATTAAGATAATTATCAGATAATAAGATAACAATTGTTAATTAATTTTAATTGACATATAGTTGATGAACAGGCTTCCCAGGTGGTGCTAGCGGTAAAGAGCCTGCCTGCCAATGCAGGAGACTTAAGAGACTCAGGTTCGATCCCTGGGTCAGAAGGATCCCCTGGAGAGGGCATGACAACCCACTCCAGTATTCTTGCCTGGAGAATCCCGTGGACAGAGGAGCTATGGTGGAAGCTATGGTCCATAGCGTCATAAAGAGTCGGACACAATTGAAGTGACTTGGCACGGATGTAGCACATGGAGTTGGTTTACAATGTTGTGTTCATTTCAGGTGTACAGTAAAGTGACTCAGTTATACATAGATACACACACACACACACACACATTCTTTTTCAGGTTCTTTTCCATTGTAGGTTATTACAAGATATTGACTGTAATTCCCTGTGCTATACAGTAGGCCCATGTTATTTATCTATTTTATATATAGTAGTGTGTATCTGTTAATCCCAAACTCCTAATTTATCCCTCCCCTCTTTTCCCCTTTGATAACCATAGTTGTTTTTTTTTTTTTCCACATCTTTTCATGTACTTATTTACTATCTATGTATCATCTTGGTAAAATGAGTTTTGCAGTTTTGGAATTCATGTCCTGTGCCCATTTTCTAGTTGGTTGCTATTTTACTGTTGATTTTGGTTGTTCTTTATAAAAAGAACAAAGTTAGAGTCCTCTGCTGGGTAGATCGTTTGCTAGTATTTTATCTTAGTCTGAAGTTTATCCTTTCATTTTTTTAACAGGATTTTTCAGAGAACACAAACATTTTAAATTTTGGTGAGCTCTAATTTATCAGATTTTTCTTTATGAAGCATGTCTTTGGAGTCAAGCCTAAGAGCTCTTTGCCTAACTGTAGGTCTTGAGTATTTTCTACTGTTTTTTCTTCTAAAAGTTTTATAGCTTCATCTTTTACATTTAAGTTCATGATCTATTTTGAGTTAATTGTTTGATAAGATGTGAGATACAGGCTGAGGTTTTTTATTTTTTTTGCCCATGGATATCTAGCTGCTCCAGCATCATTTGTTGAAAAGTCTCTTTCCTCCACTGAGCTGCTTCTGCCTGTTTGTCAAAAGTCAGTGATGAGTGCATTCCCAATTATGTTGCCTTATTCCCAGTTATATCAGTCAGAGTCCAATCAGGAGACCAAGTCTATATCCATTTGAATGGCAGAAATTTATGTAAAGAATTTCTTAGCTATTATCAGGTGCTTAACTACTAAAAGAGATTTGAGGAGATTCTGTGGCATCCAAAAGTACCAAGTACCAAACCGTTGCTGATACTGTCCCAGAAGACTGGGCAATGAAAGAACTAGGAGTGAGGAGGGAGGCCGTATCTCATCCCTCCATGAAGACTGAGCTGCAAGCCAAGGAGAGCATGGGCGCTACAGGAACACACAGACTGCTGGCGCTGAAGAAAGTTGCCAGAGACAGCGAGCCACAGTTGGATTGGCAGGTGGGGAGAGAGTTGCCTGGGTGTGGCTGGAGTTGCAGCAGAGGAGGCTGCTGGCAGTGGGAGTGTGATCTGAGGCCCTCTGGCCAGACTGTCACAAATGCAGACTCCAAGTGAGGAGACCACGGCTGGTGGTGGCCCTGAGAGTTCAGCTGGCCTGCTGTGTGAGGACTGCTGAAGTAAGTACCAGTGAGTTTTCCACAACAGTCCTCTGGCTCCTCAGCTTAATGAAAAGGAAGGAGGGTGGATTCCAAAAGGAAAGTCCCTTCTTTCCACTGCTGTTTCAGAGTCTCCCGGAGCCCTCCAGAGAAAAGCGGAGCACTGAGGCAGGTGGCTCAGGGGAAAGGCACACAGAGCTCACCCAGCTCCAGTGTCACGATGGAGAGGAAAGAAGGGTGGGTGTGGGGTTGAGAGATAACCAGCTGATAACTGGCACACCAACCTTGAGGGAAGGTCTATTGGGGTTCTCCAGAGAAACAGGACCAACAGAATGCACGTATGGATGTGGGCAGGTATCTGTCTGAAAGTACCGGCTCACATGGTTGTGGAGGCTTGGCAAGTCTAAAATCTGTAGGGTAGGTGGCAGCTGGAGACCCAGGGATGAGTGTATGCTACAGTTTGGGTCCAAAGGCAGTCTGCTAGAAGAATTCTCTTTTCAAGGAGGTCATTTCCCTATTAAGACCTTCAACTGACTTGGATGAGGTCCACCCACACTATGGATGAAACTAAAACTGTTAAGTTGGCAAGTCATGTCAGACTCCTTGCACCCCATGGACGGTAGCCTGCCAGGCTCCTCTGTCCATGGGATTCTCCAAGCAAGAACCCTGGAGTAGTTTGCCATTTCCTTCTCCAGGGGATCTTTCCAACCCAGGGGTTGAACCCAGGTCTCCTGCATTGCAGGCAAATTCTTTACTGTATGACCACCAGGGAAGTAATCTGTTTTACTTAAAGTTTACTGATTAAAATATTAATATCATCAAAAACACATTAACCAAAACATCTAGAATAATATTTGACCAAATATGTGGGTACTGTGACCTAACCGAGCTGACACACAGAATTAACCATCACAAGAAGCATTCAGTATTTCACCGTTAAAGGTGACATTAGCTGTAAGTTTTCTGTGGGTGTCTTTTTCCAAGTTGAGGAAGCTTCTTTCTGTTCCTGCTTTGCTGGGAGGGTTTTTTTTTTTTTTTAATTATGATTGGGTATGGATATTTATCAAATTAGTTTTCTGCTTCTCTTAACATTATCACATGATTATCTGTTTTTACTCTGTTATTGTAGTAAATTACATTAATTGATTTTCAAATGTTAAGCCAATCTTGCATTTTGGGATAAATTCTAGTTGGTTATGATGTATTATTTAATTTATGTATTATTGGATTGAAATTGTTAAAATGGGGCTAAGGAAATTTGTATCTATGTCCTTGTTCTTGAGAGAGATTAAGCTTTTTTTTTTTTTGCCTCATTGGATTAGTTGGGAAGTATTCCCTCCTCTCCTATTTTTCTGGGAGAATTTTTGTAGAATTGGTACTATTTCTTTCCTAAATATTTGGAAGAATATTTAGGTAGGTTAATGGTAGAAATCATCTTGCCTAAAGTTCTCTTTGTGGAAAAGTTTCCATTTATGAATTACTTTTCTTCATAGCTGTGGAGCTATGTAGATTATCTATTTTTTCTTGAGTGAGCTTTAGTTATTTGTCCTTTTGAAATTTGAGTGTCAGTTTGATTAGTGGAAATATAAATATGAATTTCAAACTGTGGTGCTGGAGAAGATTCCTGAAAATCTCTCAGATAGCAAGGAGATCAAACCAGTCAATCTTAAGGGAGATCAACCCTGAATATTCACTGGAAGGACTGATGCTAAAGCTGAAGCTCCAGTATTTTGGTCATCTGATTGAAACAGATGACGCACTGGAAAAGTCCCTGATGCTGGGAAAGATTGAAGACAGAAGGAGAAGAGGGTGTCAGAGGATGAGATGGCTGGATGGCGTCACCGATGCAATGAACATGAACTTGGGTGAACTTCGGGAGATGGTGAGGGACAGGGAGGCCTGGCGTGCTGCAGTCCGTGGGGTCGCAAAGAGTCAGACATAACTGTGCGACTGCACAACAAATATGAATTTATACTGATATTTCCAATCCATATTTAAATTGTAGGACTTTAATGAACTTCTGGAATTGATGTTTATGTCTCTTTTCTTATGTGATAACACAGATTTTCTGTAGTCTTTAATGTTGCTCTTTGATACTGTTTTCAGCTCTGTAGGGCAAGCAAAATTCTAACTTCCTGACCCTATTGTGGTTGGATTTGTGCATATGAAGTAGTTCTGGCCAATGAATTGTGAGGAGAAATAGAATTTTTTCACTTCCAGGCTAGAGCACTTAATTCCTGATTCCTGGCTTCAATTCTCTTTAGTGTAGCCTCAGCAGTTATGGAAATGAATTGAGATGGAGTGTTTCTAAAACTTATTTACTTATTTGTTTTCAGCCATGCTGGATCTTCGTGGCTGCGTGGTCTTTCCTCTAGTTGTGGAGAGTAGGGGTTACTCTCTGGTTGCAGTGCCGGCTTCTCACTGTGGTGGCTTCTCTTGTTGTGGAGTGTGGGCTCTAGAACACTCAGGCTTCAGTAGCTATGGCTCCCAGGCTCTAGAGCACAGGCTTAGTAGTTGTGGCACAGGGGGTTAGTTGCTCCACGCCGTGTGGATCCTCCTGGAATAGGGATCAAACCCATGTGTCCTGCATTGGCAGGAGGATTCTTTACCACGGTGCCACCAGGGAAGCTCTGAGCTGGAGTTTTTATCAGACTGGGTCATTGAGAAACTGTAATGCACAGAGCATCCTAACAGCCCCCACTGGATGTAGGGAATGGGCAAGAAATAAATCTTTGTTGTTTCAGGCCACTGAGGGTCCAAAGTTGATTATTATTGCAGCAAAATCTCCTATCCAGATTGATACCATTTTTAATTTGCTTTATCTTGCTAAATGCATAAGATAGCTTAAAATACAAATATTAAAATAATATATCATTATAATATATACTATATATGTTATAATAATAAATATTATTAGCAATGACTACTGAGTGAAGTTGAATATTTTTTTGCAGTTCTTTTAGCTCTTAATATGCTTACTAAGGATGAGTGAACTACTCATCCTTAAACTATCCATAGCAAACTACTATGTCCCAAAGTCCCTTGAATTTATTTTCTTTCTGTGATTTTGTTACCTATTTTATATTTTGCTGAGACATCTTTAAATCTTAGCTTAATATTTTTTGAATGTGAGTGATATGTGTTTGGTCTGAGATGTGATTATGACTCTGCAGGACCTTTCTGTTCTTCTTAGCCTTAAAGCAACTTTTCTTGAGGTTCCCTGGGGCTGGGTGAGGATGCTCAACTTCTAGTTCACCCTTAGCCTGAGAGTATAGCTCTTTGGGGCCTGAGTTTCTATAGGAGAAGGTGTCCTAGCAGACTCCTGCCTCAAGTGGGTCCTTCCCTTCACCCTGTGAGGCTGTTGAAATGAAAGCCTGTTTACCTGGATAGACAAGGGCTCTCAAGAAGATAGCCTGACCACCCTGCTTCTGTCTCTGGGTTCACTTTTATTTTTTCATGCTTTTCTCACTTACTTGGTGTTTAGGAAGACGTTCTCCTTTGAGAATTGTTTATCTAGCATTGTTAATGGTAGAATCATCTGAGTGATTGAATCTGCCATATGCTTAGGGAGGAAAGTTTGATGATTGGCTCTGAGGTAGGAATTGATGAGGCATTTATGTGGTGGTGGTTGGGCCATAGGAATGAGTCCACTGCCTTTCCATCAGCCCTCATCTGCTTTGTTTTCCTTCCTTCAAGTTGCATGCATAAGGATAAGGTAGGCACAGCTCTGTTGTCATTGCTTCTACCTGGGGAATGAGTGCTTCTGTTCACGGTGCCCCCACTCACCAAAGACAAGAGTCCTTCTTGTCCTCACCTGACCCAAAGGGAGCAAGAGTGCTCTCTGCTGTGCACCTGTGCGACTCACTAGTGGATGTCGATCTTAGATTTCTCTTAATACAAAAGTGGTGTGCATAGCTCCTTGTAGAAATTTTAGAAAATGGAAATAAATGTATAAAAGAAAATTACCTGCATATTATCCCAGAATTCAGTGATAAACATTTGGGTCCATTTCCTCTCTAGTATTCTTTTATCAAGGTGATAATATATAGCATGAGTTTTTTTTTTTTCATCCTGAAACAACAGTAATGTGGTTAACTAGCAGTACATCAGCTAGTGCTGATTCAGATTGTCCTTGGGTTGTCAGAAAGCCTGACCAGTGTGCGCAAAGGGCTGGGCTCCTTTTAGGATTTCCTTGGGGTATCATGAGTCATACTCTCTTTCTTATCCCCCACGGATGTTGAAAGTCTCCCTGTCGTTGGTTGATCTGGGGGTGCCTTCTGCCCTTTGTGCACTGAGGGGGCACTGCTGGTTGTCACTTGCCATCTTTCTTCCTGGGCTGCTCAGGACACTGTCTGGCAGTTCTTCTGGCCACTGCTGACCAATAGCTCCTCTCTGGTAACTGAGTTCATGCTGGCAGAAAATTCGGGCTTGAAGGGATGAACTCTGCTGGCCAGTGGCCTTGGAGAAATGGAAGCTAAGGAAACAAACTCGTTTTCTGTGAACATATAAAAGTGGTACCTTTGTACACATAAAGATAATACCCATCTAGACTTGAGAATAATATAATGTACTATTTACTTGATCAAATTTAGTTTCTAAAACCTTGATACTAATTGTTAAAATGGAAGTATAGTTGATTTACAATGTTTCAGGTATATAGCAGAGTGATTGAGTTATATATATATATGTGTGTGTATATATATATACTTTTATTATTGGGGTATAATTGCTTTACAATATTGTGTTAGTTTCTGCCTTACAACAAAGTGAATCAGCTATATGTATACATATATCCCCTCCTTCTTGAACCTCCCTCCCACCTCCCAATATATACATGTACTTTATATATATATTTCTTTTTCAGATTATTTTCCATTATAGGTTATTACAAGATACTGAATATAGTTCCCTGTGCTATATACTAGGTCATTTGTTGTTCAGTCGCTCAGTCATGTCTGACTCTTTGCGACCCCATGGACTGCAGCATGCCAGCAGCATGCCAGGCTTCCATGTCCATCAACAACACTTGGAGTTTGCTCAAACTCCTATCCATCAAGTCGGTGATGCTATCCAAGCATCTCATCCTCCGTTGTCCCCTTCTCCTCTTGCCCTCAATCTTTCCCAGCATCAGGGTCTTTTCCAGTGAGTCAGCCCTTCACATCAGGTGGCCAAAGTATTGGAACTTCAGCCTGAGCTCAGACCTTCCAGTGAATATTCAGGTCTGATTTCCTTTAGGATTGACCAATTTGATCTCCTTGCAGTCCAAGGGACTCTCAAGAGTCTTCTCTAGCACCACACTTCAAAAGCATCAATTCTTCAGTGCTCAGATTTCTTTATGGTCCAACTCTCACATCCATACATGACTATTGGAAAAACCATAGCCTTGACTGTACAGATCTTTTTTTGGTAAAGTAATGTCTCTGCTTTTTACTTTATTTATTTTATTTTTTTGTCTCTGCTTTTTAATATGCTGTCTAGATTGGTCATAGCTTTTCTTCCAAGGAGCAAGCATCTTTTAAATTCATGGCTGCAGTCACCATCCTCAGTGATTCTAGAGCCCAAGAAAATAAAGTCTGTTACTGTTTCCATTTCTCCTCCATTTATTTGCTGTGAAGTAATGTGACTGGATGCCATGATCTTAGTTTTTTGAATGTTGAGTTTTAAGCCAGCTTTTTTACTCTCCTCTTTCACCTTCATCAAGATGCTCTTTAGTTCCTATGGGCTGTAGCCCACCAGGCTCCTCTGTCCATGGGAATTCTATATCTGTTATTTTGTTTCTAATTTGTAAATATGTTTATTTGTATCATTATTTTATATTCCACATATAAGCAATATCATGATATTTGTTTTTGTCTTCCTTATTATGATAATCTATCATGATTCATGATAATAAATTATTATTTCATTCTTTTTTATGACTGAGTAGCATTGGAGAGGAAATGGCATCCCACTCCAGTATTCTTGCCTAGAGAATCCCAGGGATGGGGGAGCCTGGTGGGCTGGCAGAGTCAGACTCGACTGAAATGACTTAGCGTCAGCAGCAGCAATATTCCATTATATATAGGTACCATATCTTCTTTTTTTAATTTTAATTTTTAAATTTATTTCTTAATTGAAGAATAATTGCTTTACAGAATTTTGTTTTCTGTCAAACATCAACATGATTCAGTCTTAGGTATACACATGACCCCTCCCTCTTGAGCTTCTCTTGCATCTCCTCCCCATTCCACCCTTCTAGGTTGATACAGAACCCTTGTTTGAGTTCCTTGAGTCATACAGCAAATTCCCACTAGCCATCTATTTTATGTATGGCAATGCAAGTTTCCATGTTACTCTCTCTGTACATCTTACCCTCTCCACCCCCCTCCACTGTGTCCATAAGTCTGTTCTGTATGTCTGTTTCTCCATTGCTGCCCTACAAATAAATTAATCATTACCATCTTTCTAGATTCCATATATATACATTAGTATATGATATTTATCTTTATGACTTACTTTATTCTGTATAATAGGCTCTAGGCTCATCCACTTCATTAGAACCAACTTAAATGCCTTTCTTTTTATGGCTAAGTCATATTCCATTGTATATATGTACCACAGCTTCTTTATCCATTCATCTGTTGATGGACATTTGCTACCATGATCTAGCTATTGTAAATAGTGCTGCAGTTAACACTGGAGTACATGTGTCTTTTTCAGTTTTGGTTTCCTCAGAGTGTATGCCTAGGACTGAGATTGCTGGGTCACATGGTAGTTTTCTTCCTATTTTAAGGAATCTCCATACCGTCTTTCATAGTGGCTGTATCAATTTACATTCCCACCAATGGTGCAAGAGGGTTCCCTTTTCTCCACACCCTCTCTAGCATTTATTGTTTGTAGACTTTTTGATGTTGGCTATTCTGACTGGTGTGAGGTGGTATCTCATTGTAGTTTTGATTTGCATTTCTCTAATAATGAGCAAGAAATGTGTATGCAGGTCAGGAAGCAACAGTTAGAACTGGACATGGAACAACAGACTGGTTCCAAATAGGAAAAGGAGTGCGTCAAGGCTGTATATTGTCACCCTGCTTATTTAACTTATATGAAGAGTACATCATGAGAAACGCTGGACTGGAAGAAACACAAGCTGGAATCAAGATTGCTGGGAGAAATATCAATAACCTCAGATATGCAGATGATACCACCCTTATGGCAGAAAAGGAAGAGGAGCTAAAAAGCCTCTTGATGAAAGTGAAAGAGGAGAGTGAAAAAGTTGGCTTAAAGCTCAACATTCAGAAAACGAAGATCATGGCATCTGGTCCCATCACTTCATGGCAAATAGATGGGGAAACAGTAGAAACAGTGTCAGACTTTATTTTTGGGGGCTCCAAAATCACTGCAGATGGTGACTGCAGCCATGAAATTAAAAGATGCTTGCTCCTTGGAAGAAAAGTTATGACCAACCTAGATAGTATATTCAAAAGCAGAGACATTACTTTGCTGACTAAGATCTGTCTAGTCAAGGCTACGGTTTTTCCTGTGGTCATGTATGGATGTGAGAGTTGGACTGTGAAGAAGGCTGAGTGCTGAAGAATTGATGCTTTTGAACTGTGGTGTTGGAGAAGACTCTTGAGAGTCCCTTGGACTGCAGGGAGATCCAACCAGTCCATTCTGAGGGAGATCAACCCTGGGATTTCTTTGGAAGGAATGATACTAAAACTGAAGCTCCAGTACTTTGGCCACCTTATGCGAAGAGTTGACTCATTGGAAAAGACCCTGCTGCTGGGAGGGATTGGGGGCAGGAGGAGAAGGGGACGACCGAGGATGAGATGGCTGGATGGCATCATGGACTCAATGGACATGAGTCTGAGTGAACTCCGGGAGTTGGTGTTGGACAGGGAGGCCTGGCGTGCTGCGATTCATGGGGTTGCCAAGAGTCGGACACGACTGAGCGACTGAACTGAACTGAACTGAAATAATGGGCGATGTTGAGCATCTTTTCATGTGTTTGTTAGCCATCTGTATGTCTTCTTTATCCATTCATCTGCTGATGGACATTCAGGTTGCTTCTATGTCTTGTCTACTGTAAATAGTGCTGCTGTGAACATGGGGTTAATAGTAATTTTAGATTCAGGCATAGCCAGCCCTGGCTGTTGAAGAATTGTGGCTCTGGGCTCACCTTCTAGCCACCCTCCAATTTCTCTGAGGGCCCACTGACCCCTTGCATATGGGGCTGTTTAGACCCTAGGCCTGTTAGTCTTCTTTTCTCACCCCATACCTGCCACTAGGGCTTGCATGCCCTCTATTTCTCAGTTCTCTTTCTCCTGTATTCCCCTACCTCCTGGAACCCAATTCTCATCTTTGTCTGAATATGTCCCCACTGCACTCTGTGCAGTCCAAGCTTGTTTGGACACCCCTTGCCTACATGGCTTCTGCCCCATAACCCCTGATAGAAGCTTCTCTCTGGTCCTCAAAGTCCCAGGGTTTTGTGCTCAGAGAAAGGGATCTGTGCAGGACCATCTGTCAGTTTCTGCCCACCTCCTCTAGGAGCATCTGCTTTCACTGTCTTTCCTCTGACAACCCTCCCTCACTCCCTGAAGACAGCCTTCTGTTGAGCAGGGTGCTCCCTGGCTCCAGGTAGCTGGATGTGCGAGCTGTGAGGCATCTGAGTCCTAGATGCAGGCTAGTAGAAGACTCACTGCTCTTGGCAGCCTCTCTCTTTCTTCTACTTAACCTGGACACTCTGTGGCCCCAGTGCCCGGCTGGGAAGAGGATGCTTCCCAGAGTCCAGTGGGACTATTTGCCACAACAACACGGCACTCCACCATACAGCTGCCGGCCTTGCTGTGCTGTGACTGTCCCTCACAGAGCTGTTGTGCCTACAGGTCGGTGCCATTGTTCTCCACTCCTCTCTTGGGTCAGCCCTTTGCTGTTCCTATTTGCAGGCAGGCTCTCACCCCCGCTGTTCTTCACTCAGGACTTCCTGTTGACTTCTGTCTCTGGAGAAGGGATAGGCTACCCACTCCAGTATTTTTGGGCTTCCCTTGTGGCTCAGCTGGTAAAGAGTCTGCCTACAATGTGGGAGACTTGGGTTCGATCCCTGGGTTTGGAAGATCTCCTGGAGAAAGGAAGGCTTCCCACTCTAGTATTCTGGCATGGAGAATTCCATGGACTATATAGTCCATGAGGTTGCAAAGAGTTGGACCTGACTGAGTGACTTTCACTTTCTTCAGAAGAGCTCTTCCTCACCAAGCCCCCTGCAGGTCCCTCAGTGATCTGTGTGCCAGTGGTTCCTCTTGGGTCCATTTAACTCTTTATAGACTATGGGCTACACATGGGCCAGACCTTGGTACAGAGATGGTTCTTGGAAGATGTTGGTTGAACAAGAGAGGGGAGTGTGGAGGTGTTCTGGCTGTGAGTAGAGCTGGCAAGCCTGCCCTCCTCCTCCATCTCCCAGACCTGGGAATGTGGAGCCTGGGACCAAGTGCTTTGCCTCTCTCTGAGTGGCCTCCTTTCAGCCTGGTTAGGAGGGAATATGTGAACACTGGGTAGGATAGAAGCTCCTCTCAGCTGTTTGGGGTGGGTCTGATCGTGGGCTGCAGCTTTGCTGTCCCAGCACATCCCCAGTCTCAATATTTGGCATCCTGAGGATTGTGAGCCTGAAGGAGAAATCCAGAGTGTGTGCGGTGATAAGCCCAGCCTCTGTGGGCAGTGAGCAAGCCGACTGCTGCTGTCTGCTTTCGACCAAGGGTTTTCGGGTCCTAATGAGATGCACTTCCTCTTGCTTAGGGGGACTGGCCAGAACCCAAATCTTCAGGAAGAGTCTGGGCAGTCGTCTCTTTGAGACAGAAGTTCATGCAGAGCAGAGCCCCTAGCGTGTGTGGCCTCTGCCCCTTGGGATCTGCAAAGAAGTGAATCTGGACCAGCTGGGGTTCCATCTTTTTGTCAAGGTGGGTATTAAAAGGAGTAGGTTTATTGGTTAAGAGCATGTGTTTGGCCCTTGAAGACTTGAATTGGAATTCTGGCTCTGTTCTGAGCCTCATTTTTTCTTTTTTTATAAAATAGAGATGATAATAATACCTCCTGCCTTGTTGGGTGTGGTAAGGTTTAAAGACAGATGCTTATTAAGTGCTTATCACAGGGCTGGGTGCAAGCAGTTTACTTCCTCAGGAGGGTGGGGAGCAACATTTTGCTTGTGTGATTATGATAGTTAATTTTGTCAACTTAGCTAGGCTGGCAGATACTTCAGTTCAGTTGCTCAGTTGTGTCCGACTCTTTGCGACCCCATGAATCGCAGCACGCCAGGCCTCCCTGTCCATCACCATCTCCCGGAGTTCACTCAAACTCACGTCCATTGAGTCCATGATGCCATTCAGCCATCTCATCCTCTGTTGTCCCCTCTTCCTCCTGCCCCCAATCCTTCCCAGCATCAGTCTTTTCCAATGAGCCAACTCTTCACATGAAGTGGCCAAGTACTGGAGTTTCAGCTTTAGCATCATTCCTTCCAAAGAACAACCAGGGCTGATCTTTAGGATGGACTGGTTGGATCTCCTTGCAGTCCAAGGGACTCTCAAGTGTCTTCTCCAACACCACAGTTCAAAAGCATCAATTCTTCAGCACTCAGCTTTCTTCAAAGTCCATCTCTCACATCCATACATGACCACAGGAAAAACCATAGCCTTGACTAGATGGACCTTTGTTGGCAAAGGAATGTCTCTGCCCTTCAATATGCTATCTAGGTTGGTCATAACTTCTTCCGAGGAGTAAGTATCTTAATTTCATAGCTGCAGATACTTGGTCAAACACTATTCTAGATATTTCTGTGTATTTTTCTTTTCAGTGAGATTAACTTTGTAAATATTTATTTGGCTGCTTGCTGGGTCTTATTTGCGGCACACGGGACCTTTAGTTGTGGCACGTGAACTCCGAGTTGTGACATGTGGGATCTTCTTCCCTGACTAGGGGTTGAACCCCTCAGACCCCTTGCATTGGGAGCATGGAGTCTGAGGCACTGGATCATCAGGGAAGTCCCTAGATTAACTGTTAAATCAGTAAACTTTGAGTAAAGCAGATTAGCCTCTGTAGTGTGGGTGGGCCTCATCCAATCAGTTGAAAGTCTTAAGAGCAAAAGACTGAGCTCCCTTGAAGAAGAGGGGATTCAGCCAGCAAACTGTCAGGGAAGTCCCTAGATTAACTGTTAAATCAGTAAACTTTGAGTAAAGCAGATTAGCCTCTGTAGTGTGGGTGGGCCTCATCCAATCAGTTGAAAGTCTTAAGAGCAAAAGACTGAGCTCCCTTGAAGAAGAGGGAATTCAGCCAGCAAACTGCCTTTGAACTTGAACTGCAACTCTTCTTTGGGTCTCTAGCAGTCCACTTACACACACGCACGCACACACACACACACACTCTCTCTCTCTCTCTCTCTCTCTCAAGAACTTGCACTCCTTGTCATGGTGAAGTAGACTTGAAGCTCACCAAGGCAGGGACTGTGTCTCCTTTGTGTGACCCTTGGAAGCGTGTTCCTGGAATGTGGGAGACCTGGGTTCGATCCCTGGGTCAGGAAGATCCCCTGGAGAAGGAAATGGCAACCCATTCCAGTACTCTTGCCTGGAGAATTCCATGAGGGAGGAGCCGGGTGGGCTATAGTCCATGGGGTCGCAAAGAGTGACTTCACTTTCACTTTCAGGCCCCCTCCCTAGCACCATGTGGCTCATGGCAGGTGTTCCACATGGGTAGCTTGGTGATTACTGAGCACTTTACACATTCTGTATCCCAGTTGAAAGTCTACTGCAGTGAGAAACAAGGGTGACTGGAGTTGAGAGTGAATTAGTCTAGGGGCTGGGGTGGATTTTAAGGGCACTGCAAGGCAGGTGATAAGAAGTTTTGGACCAGATGTCAGTTGTGTATTTTGGGAGCTGAAACTTCAACATGGGGAAGAAATACTTCTGGGGTCAGGTGCTTGCCTTTGTCCAGCCTCTTTCTGAACTGGGTCAGAGCAGGGGCTACTTTGCCTTGACCATCGTGAACCTATACAGGCCTGGTTTGCCTTAATCAGTCCTCACTTTAACAAGTGCACATAGACTGGCACCAAAAAAAGGTAACTTTTTTCAAGTTTTATTGTAAAATCCTCAGAAAAAGAGCATATACAATGACAATACTTTATGATACTCTGTGAAACATCTTTATATCAAGTGGTACTGCAAATACATGGCGTGTCCAATACTGTGCAATACATTAACATAAACACAAACTTATTTCCAATGCCACATACAGTTACTGTGTTGGTACAAATTTCTACTAAAATTGATGTATTAAAAATAATTTATATATATTTTATAAATAAGGAAAAATTCACATGTATAGTAATTACAGGAGACCTTTGAGAAATACCAGTGATTACAGAAAATATATTTTGGAGTCTACACAACTGCTCAAAATAACGTAATCTGCCTCAACATGAGAGATCTGGAAGTTTTCTGAGGTGGGGCAGGAGGAGAATCCTAATGGGGCAAGTGGAGCGTGTGTGTGTGACTGCACATTGCGAGGGTGGTTCACTGCACTATAGCATGAGCACAGCGTGTGTGACACTGCCGCAAAATTCCATGCCTCGTCTGCTTTTAGAGCATCTCACAGGCCTTCAGGAGCACGAGCAGAGGGGCAGAGGGGTGGTGCACGAAGGGTCCAGGAACGAGACGGGGCCTGGCCAGTGGCAGGCAGGCAGGCTGTGGGCTGGGGGCACCACAGAAGGCTGTGCTGTGGGTCTGGGGTGCAGGCGGTGCTTGCAGACGCCGCCCCTCACCTCTCTGAAGCAGCTGAAGAAGCCAGGGACCAACAACTATTAAAGCCATGGCAGATGTTATACTGGGCAGCAGATGAAGGTTTAGAGTTAAGAAATGTCTTGGGCCCCATCTCCAGCCAATTTTTCATGGTTGCCATTCCTCAGAAACACTCTTGAAGACGGTGCCCCCAGGGGGCAGCACTGTCTGATCTTGCCTTGGTGACAGGTGGAGAGCCGCAGGTCACCAGGTGGGAGTAGAGGTGAGTCAAGTTATTTTCATGGCATGTAGGCTGAGCTCCCTTTAGGGCATGGCCTACTCCCTGGGGCCACAGGGGTGAGCTTGGGAAGAGGGGTGTGTGAAGTGTGGTTTTGGGCAAAAACCAAGCACATGCTCAACACTCTTGTGCTGGCTAATGAAGCCTTGCTGTGAATTTTGAAGGTCAGTCCCTGCTCTTCCCTATCTTCCATAATTTCACACATTGTGTTTGGGTAAATTCCCAGTACTGCTCACAGGAGACCATTATTACTGGGCTCCCAGTGTCTGCTGGGTGGCTGGTGCCTAAATCCTGAAGGTCCAGATAAGACACTCAAATCCTCAAGTGGCTCGACAGGTAAGCTGGTGTAGACTAAAGGAAGTGGGTTGCATTCCATCAGGTATTTGGGGTCTTGTAGTCGCACCTCGTGGAGAAGGCAATGGCACCCCACTCCAGTACTCTTGCCTGGAAAATCCCATGGACGGAAGAGCCTGGTAGGCTGCAGTCCATGGGGTTGCTAAGAGTCAGACACGACTGAGCAACTTCACTTTCACTTTTCATTTTCATACATTGGAGAAGGAAATGGCAACCCACTCCAGTGTTCTTGCCTGGAGAATCCCAGGGATGGGGAGCTAGTGGGCTGCCATCTATGGGGTCGCACAGAGTCAGACACGACTGAAGTGACTTAGCAGCAGCAGCAGCAGTCACACCTTGAGGATAAATACTATGTATTTCCCCCTTGATTCTTTTAAGCCCCTCTGTTATATATGATCTCTATGATTTTGGAGAGCAATCAAGGCAGCTAATGACTTTCTTGAACAAAACTGCTTTGCCTGTGTGCCAGTCTGGGAGCAAATAGTATAGGATTTGGCCCGATGAATGACTTTTCACTTGTACCCCAAAGCCAGAAAGCAGTATGCAAAGACCCCTGGGGGAGCTGGTGTAGTGATTAGGTGAGTTGCCCCCGGAGTGGTTCATGAGCAGGCGTCTCCAGGCATAGGAAGGAGGTGGGAAAGGCAGAGCACAATGTGAGGATGGAGGGATGTAGCTCAGCCCTTCAGGGCTTGGCTGAGATGGTATGGTCTCTATTCCTGTCCTGCGGTTTCTGTCTGATCATTACGGACTTCTCTGACAGTTCTGAGTTCTCTCTAGTCTTGCTCATCAAACTCCAGAGGGCTGTGAGCTAGGGCTTGGGGGTGTGATTTGAGCAGCAAGGAGCTGTGTCCCCATGGGTTCTGACTGCACTTGGAGTGGGATCTGGGGTCTCCTGGGTGGAGAGAGATGGCAAAGGACTTCATGTCAGCATCATTGTCATCCTACTTTGCCCGTCTGGTGTCTTGGTTTGGAGTGCACATTCCGGGGGGTGCTGGGTGCAAGGAAGAGGAGGATGTGAGGTAGATTGGTGGATGTGTAGGAGAGAGTTGGGAGCAGTATCAGTGCTCCTGGAGGCTGGCTTTTGAAGAGGAGGATAGGGGAGCGAGCTGTGCAATGTGATAACGAAGAGGGTGCAGCATCCACGGTATTTGAATGAAACACACTGTGGAAATGAATCGGATTACTTTTTAAGCCCCTTGTAGAAAAATAAATCCATTGTGAATCTGTTTCGCAACTCAGTTCTGAAATTTCCACTAGTTCACAGGTTATTTGGTCAACAGAAAGAAGTGGGGCCACATGAAGCCAGCTCCAGGTGGCTTTCCTCTGTGAAGACTCAGCTTTTACAATTCCCTAGGGTGGCAGGTGGTTCTCAGCTTTATCTGGGCTTGAGAGCTGTCCTCCAGGACACTAACCTGGAGCTGGGAGGCTGAGATTGGGGTGGGAATCGCAGGGACTGAGTTTCTGTCTCCTGTGCTGCCGTCTCTAGGTCACAGAATCTGAAGCTTGGTATGAGTGTGGCCCCTGCCTAGACTTTACAGGGCTCTTCCAGCTACCTCTGCAGGCTTGGGGACAATAGTAGGATCTTGGAATGACTTGAATGAATACTTAAGAAGGGAGCCTGGGCCAGGCCCAGGCAGGACTTGCTGGTTCAGTGTTGTGGGGCTGGGATGATGGCATTGGCCTCACTGTGTGTGATTCACACCCAACCTTCCTTGTGCAGAAGTCCATGTAGGCTTCTAGGAGCAGACAAATCCCTCTTCCAACTCAGTCCATGAATGGCTGGGCAGGCTTTTGGACCCAGTACCTCCATGTAGGGTCCTGCTCACTTGGGCAGAAGGAGAATGAGGGTATTATTTCAAATCCTTAACGTCACTATAGGTTTATTTGTGTGTTTGTTAGCCTGAAAAAAATTATCTTCGTTGAATTTTTCTGCAATGAATTTTATTTCAAAATCCAGTAATTTTGAAATAGTTCATTATGTAAGTGACTTTTGGGGTGACTTTTGATAAAACAAATATTCCTTTAATATAAATATTAGTAGATAGCTGATGATTTGTGTTCATAAGGAGGATCTTGGCTACTGTGATGACTTCATATCCCAGTGGCTTTCAGACTGTGTTCCATGAAATTCCGCTGGGGATGAAGTATGGGAGGAAGAGGCAGGTGGAGTCCTGGCCAGCCTTCCAGTTGGCTGCACTACTGAAAAAACATGGACTTTCCTGCCTTTATAAATTTGCAGATTTCACAATTTTCAGGGCTGTGATTCCCTTCTCCTATTTAATTGTATCTGAAATGCTGGCAGAAGATCTAAACTGGCTATCTCCAGCTTTGTAACTACATAGTGATGACAATGAGAGGCTGATAAGCTTTCCACCCTTGAAAGTGGAATGAATAGTGGAAAAGGAACAGGTGCTGCTGAAGTCACTCCCAGTGAAAAAGGCCAGTTGCGGCTGGACTGGTCTCTTACTCAGGAATCTTGTAACACAGAGGGGCTGATGTTCTGGCCTGGCAGTTGGCGGGTTCTTCTTCATGTAGACTCAGAGACTTTCTTTTTCTTCCAGGGGCTGCCACAGTTCAGAAGGTCTTCCCAAAGGAAGAAGCTTGTGAAAGTTGGAAAATTTCAGTGACAGACGTGCAAGCAAATGTGTCGAGAGATTGAGGCAGGAAAAATAGTAAAAAAAAAAAAAAAAAAAGGTGAGATGTGTTTTCCATCCATCCCAGTTATTGTAAAACTAAATAATTAGATTTTGAGGTCAGTCTCCTCAAATATCTACGTATTTTATCTTAAAAAATCTGTGAATGTGTATGTCTAGGCACACTCCCGGGAGTTTTTGGGGACAAGAGTATGGTGGACTAAGATGCATGAGACATATCAGAGGACTGGCTGATACCAGGAGCTCTGTGAGGGGGCAGGTGGATTGGGCAGTTAGGTGGGACTGAGATGCTGTATTTCCAGTGAGACAGGGTCTATGTCTCTCTTTCTCTGAAAGAGGCCATTTCTCAGCAGCTCAGGAAAATCATGGCCACGCTGGCAGGAGAAGGCATCTAAACTGATGTGTCTGTGATGGGACCACACCCCTTCCTACTTCAGGTGGCTTGAAAAATGACCATTCAAACCTGCCGATGTGCACGAGAAGGGTGTTTGGAGAGCCCAAGGGAGCCTCTTCCTTGCTGAGATTCTCTGGTATGGGATCTGTTGGGTTGTACTTCTTTGATTGCCCTGGAGAGCCCACTGCAGCCCACCACATTTGGAAGTACTGTGGCAGTGGCCTCCCGCATCCTTGTATGTTCCTGGGGAGATGGGGACCCATGTGTAAAGAATACGAAATGTGCTGTCTGTGCTGTGTGGATGCAGGGACTTGGGTGCGAGGGCCACAGGCAGAAGAGAGTGGGGTTTTAAAGGGCTAGCCTAAGGAACCCCACTTGAATCCTGGAGGCCACTGTTCTGCAGGCACGTTTCCAGGAAAGCTTGGTCAGCCCTGAATCTGGGGTACTGGACAGGTTAACACATGACCCCCTTGAGTGGTGATAAGCAGGCACACAGGGTTTGTCTTGGTCTCTTGGGGTCCCAACCCAGGAAAAAGCCTTTACCAATGTGGTGGTCTGATCTGCACTTGGGGGTGTCTGTGATGTAGAGGACCCCAGTCCCCTTGATGGCCACTGTCTTCTTTCTGGCTGTTGGGTGTGGGGTAGTGCCTCTCAGAGACGTGGCCTAAGGCAGGGAAAAATACAGCTGGACCTGGAAGAGCATCTTTCTGCTTACTAGCATTTGAGATTATAAAAAATTAGTTTTTAATCAAAATTTCCAAAATAAAGTGAGTGATTTCCCCATCCCCAAGATGCAATAAGTCTTGTTGGCTCTCCCTCAGGCTTACAACAAGTCAAATGGAAAGAAAAGCGAGAAGCAGCTGCAAAGGAGAAAATGAGGTCCAGAGCGAGAGTGGATGAGGCTCTCAGGCCAGGAGGGAGGGCCCTGCTCCTGGGAGCCCCCGGCTTCAGGCCACTCCAGCAGGGTGAAGTCTGGACGGACCCGGTGTTAAAGAATGAGGATGCAAAGGCAACTGACAGAAGCGTCCGCCGGGAAAGCTGGAGCTCCTGGTTCCAGGGTGGCCCAGGTAACGTGGCGCGTAGCTGGGCGCACGATGATTCCTTTACACGGCAGCAGGTTCTCGTCGCAGCTCAAGGCAGAAATCCTACATCCTAAAACCCACCCGATCTCGTTAGCAGCGCATACCTTATACTAGGAAACTTGCAAGGAGACCAGTGTTGAACCACAAAGCGAATATAGGTTTTTTGCTTTTGTCTGTAGAAATGTACAGGGTGCCTGCTCGGGACTGCTTCATACCCGCCCACCCACACCACCGTAGTCCCCCCCTTCACGCCTGCCACCTCGCACCGTAGTGCATTCTGTCTCCCGTTGATGAGGAACAGCGACTCCCGGGCGGGCGTAAGGAGGTGCTGCCCGAATAGCCCGCTGTCCCTCACGATCCTGCGGGGCCCTGCCCAGGCCTGGGCTGGCCCTGCGGGCACGGGCTCCTTCAGGCCCTTCAGCACACCCGTCTTGCCCGTGGACAGCTCCAGGAACAGCAGGTCTGGCTCTGTCTCGAGTGTGGCGTAGACATGGTACTGGTCTCCCTGGGTAAAAGAGCGCTGGAAGGCCACATCTGAGACACCCGAGCTCACTTTCAGGTTGTAGAGGGTCTGGATCTCCCCGCGCAGTGAGATCTCCTGCACATGCAGCTGGGGGCTGCCCGGGGCGGTGCTGACTACGAAGCGCCCATCCGGGGATGTGTGTGGGGTGCCAGTGACCTGGCCGTTGGGTCCGACCACTGCGTCTGTGACGCCATCGATCAGCAGCTGCGGGGGCACTTCAGAAGAGCTGTCCTGCCGGCACTGGATGAAGAAATAGCCACCCAGGTGGGTGTGGGCTATGGCCTGTGGCAGGCAGCCGTGGCTCTGTAGCTTGATGGTCTTGAGGGGCATCAGCGTTTCCAGGTCGACTTTGTGGATGGCAGGGTCAGACTTGTTGAAGATGAAGCCGAACCTGGGAGGGGATGAAGATTGAGGTCAGAAGACGGGAGGGTTAAGGGATCTGTCATTTGTCTTAAACGATGGCATCCTTTCTGTTGTCCTCTATCCTTTGCTGATCTAATAGCCTGTTAATAAGATCTCCTATTTTGCAGGAGATGGTTTCATAAGTGATCCATCTATGATCTCAAACCAAGTGCAGGTGAGTTACAGAATGTTCCTGGATTTATGCTCCTATAACATGCACACATCTTTAGAAATAATGAAGGAGTGGAATTATGCCTTCAGCAGCTCCTCCCTCTGGGGTGTCTTTGATTCTGCTTCCCAGAGACCTTGTGCCGCTGAGAAGTGCTGGGCCCGTGGCTGGAGGGAAAGGACAAGATGTGCCTGCCCTGACTCTGCCTACTAGGAGGACAGGACAGGTGAGTCCATTTCTGAGTGGTTTTGTGGACTAACGGGTGAGTCAGAACCTGGGGATGCAGATACAAGAGAACAAGGACAGACAGATGTCTTATCCATGCTTCCTGACCCTTGGAGAGGAACGTGAGGGCAGCCTCTCCCTTGGCTACACTGACGATGCTGGTCAGAGAAACCCTGGGCTGGGGCTGAGGACAGCTTTTACCTTTACAGCCAGATGGCCTGGCGCTCCCATGGTGCCTGCTAGCTGCAGAGCCTGGGGTAAGCTGCTGAACCCCTCTGAGCCTCTGCAAGTTGAAAGGGCAGTTCCTTCCGACGGCTGTTGGGAGGATTAAATCTTAGAGTGGGCGCTTTACTGGAAGAGGTCAGTAGGTGGTGGTTGCCGCATCTGGACTTGGTGAAATTCCTCTTTGGAGGTTGGCTGTGAGCTGCAAATGGGTCTGACTCCAGGCAGGTCTCACTCTGAGCACGAGAGTCTGCCTAAACCCCTTGCTTACAGAAGCCTTTGGGTGCTGTGTACACCTACCGGAGTAGAGAAAAATGTCTTCCACAATTTTCTCTTGAATAGCAAGCTATGCCTCAGAGATGGGAAAATGCCCATGTGATGGCATCTTTAAAGCATCCTTAAAGAGCTAGAGCATGCAAAGAGCAGGAAAGAAAACCCCAGGCCTGTAGGTAGCTGTCATGTAAAAGTCACACACAGGCTCTGCAGTGCCTGCGTTTGCATGACTCCTGTCTGAATTCAGCTTCTTTAAGGTGGTTTAACATTTACAACCATCTTAGAGGCTCTTCCCCAAGTATTCTCTGGAGTGAGGTGAGGAGGTCAGAAAGCCGTTATTTTCTCCCTTGGGCAAGGATATAAATGGATGAGCCTTATTTTTACAAGTCCAGCTTCAGCTTGCAAAAGTGAGTCATTTCTTCCTGGAAAAAGGTGCTTGATGTCAGGTAAAGGAAGGCATAAACACTGCCACAAGACATTTGGGTCTTGATGACTTTATAAAAGGGCACACTCAGCCTTCTGGCAGTGGTGCCTTGACTAAGTGTCAAGGTTCTCTGAAAGGAAGAGGGAAGGGCAGTGGCCAGGCTGGGATGAGGCTTGCAGTTGAGGCCACGGCTGTTATTACTAAGCTGTTCTTTTGGATGGTGGCAAAGCAGGTGTTCTGGGCCTCCGAGAGGAGCCACAAGTTGTGGTTATTAGAGAATGAGGCCAAAGGGGACACTGTAAGGAGACCCGGCTTAAAAAATTGTTTTTTAAATGTATTTTTAATTGGAGGATAATTGCTTTACAAGTTGTGTTAGTTTTTGATGTACAATAACATGAATCAGCTATCAGTATGTGTGTGTGTGTGTGTGTGTGTATATTTCCATCCTCTCCCTCTTGATCCTCCCTAGCCCTTCCCCACCTCGCTCTAGGTAATGTCATCACAGAGCACCAGGCTGAGCTCCTTGTGTAACACAGCAACTTCCCACTATCTATCTTAGATATCTAAGCTATCTATTTTACACGTGGTAATGTGTATATTTCAATGGTACTCTCTCAATTCATCCCCCACCTCCTTCCCCTCCTGTGGGAGACTCACATTTAGTCTGACGCTGCCAGTTCCTGACTGTGTGACTTTGGTCAGTGTCTTCCGTTCTCTGGGCCTAAGTTTTCTCATCCATAAAACAGGTTGGAGGACTACCTCTGCTAGGTGATTTTTTTTTTTTTTAAACATATAGCAAGGACAGGGTACACAATTAACCACAGTTATAAGACTTCCTGACCTCACTGGGTCCCTGAGGGCATTAGGAGCTGGGTGCCTTTCTTAACTTTAATAATGAAGACAGGGATGGGCTGTTTCTCTGTTCCTTCCTGATGTGGTCCAAAGAAGGAGTTGGGGAGAAAGAGAAAGAAGCAGGGCCTCCCCGGTGCAAAGCTGCCCCATAGAGGGCTGAGCTGGGGCGTGGAGTAGCTTAGGGCTTGTGGGTAGTCTCACCTGATATGGTTGATGATGAGGTTTGTTGGGGGAATGAAGAAGTCATCCACTCCGGCAAAGGGTGTGCGGATGAGGCGCTGGCCCTGGCCAGTGCTGGCCTCTGTGATCACCTATAACATAGAATGGAAGTCCTTGTGAGGGTCCATTCAAGCGGAGGTGGAAACCTACAGACCCAGGCACACTCGGGTAGTCATCCTCTTTTTGGCTGGGAAAAGAGGGAGAGGGGTTTTAAGTAGCGAAACATGCAATGGTGGAGTTGACTGGTTCTGCATTTTCCCTTGACACCAGGTGCCTAGGTTGCTGTGTTGAGAGTCTCCACCATATGCTGCTTGCAGAGGTGCTCGCTGAGCACTGTGAGTCCATAATTTAATAGAGAGAACAAGCATCTTTCAGAGATGCTGGCTGTGTCACTTAGAGTCGGTGATTAGGATGCAAGGGAGGGTTCCACTTTTACAAATGGGACTTGCTGTGAGCAGTGAAGAATTAGGCCTTGTGTTTTGTACAAATTGGTAGTGACAGAGCATGGCTGTCTCTGTTCCCTGGGAGGAGCAACTTTATCCCCTGTGGACTTGGCAGGAGGCAACTTGAGCAGTTTCTTGGTGTGTGTCCCTGCTGGGTCTGTATAAGGGAAGGGTACCCTGGCAGTCCCGGACAGCGCTGAGTGATATCTGGGGTTAGACAGGATGCAGGCCCTGCAGGAAAGCCCCCTGTGGTCAGGCTGGGCTTCTGTCCACCAGCTGCTGAGACCTTGGCGCAGGCAGGCTGGAAACACTGAGCCAGGCAGCCTGCGTCCTCTTGCGTGTGCTCATCCGCCTCCAAGTTCCAGGTGGTTCCCAAATAGCTGGCAGACCTGCAGCCCGATGAGGGCCTTGGCCAGCCTGTGGGCAGTTTTGGCTGGAGGACCCAAAGGACAGCCCAGACGCTCTTAGCAGGACAGAAGGCAGACGCTAGACTCTGACCAGGGAGGGGAGACACATTTTCTGATCTTTATATTGTGACCATGTATAGAGACGAAGGATTCAAATTTTTGCAGCCTGGGGCTGAGGACAGTCTGTGATGGGGCTTTGTGACTCACAAGGCTTAGAGCTCTGGACACTTTAACCTTTTAAGAGTGGTACTGCCTCTGGCTCTTTCTTTAAGGACAAGACAACAAACAGCACCTGCCCTGCCTCTTCTGGGCAGGTTTGAGGCTGGGGTTTTGGGGATGGTGTTTTCCCTCCAGGGATCAACAGGCAGAATGCCGGATTTGAAATATGTAGGCTGGGAATTTTAGTTTTAGGGCAGCTCTTAAGTTCTAAAGTTAGGTTATTTTCCTGTAATTAAAAAAAAAGCCGGAATGACATTTCCATGCCAAGTCCATGGGAAAAAACTTAGAACTAGACATTAAGAAAAAAATTAGAACTAGACATTAAGAAAAAACTTAGAACTGGACATTAAGAAAATATCAGTATTAGGTCAACTTACTTAAAAAACAGAAAGCAAACTTATAGTTGCCCTGGGGGATAGCTAGGGAGTTTGGGATGGTCATGTTCATACTGCTACATTTAAAATGGATAACCAACAAGGACCTACTATATAGCACATGGAACCCTTCTGTTTAGGATTTGGGGGAGAATGGATACATGTCTGGCTGAGTCTCTTTGCTGTTCACCTGAAACTACCACAACATTGTTAACTGGCTAGACCCCAATACAAAATAAAAAGTTTGAAAAAGAGAAAAAAATATCAGTATTAGGAAACTGGATCTTAGAATGTTCAGGTGAAAATGCCGGAGAATTCCAAGAAACCATGCAATCATTGCTTGATATCAGGTCTGTCATTTTAGCTTATAATAGAGATGGAAAATTACAGGCTGCCAGCAGTCAATGTCATTCACGCTTCACCACCCTAACACCCGTGTGCAGAGGTTACTTCTTCAAAACCCAGTATCATGAGCCATTGAACTGATATGGGCTAGTCAACCTCACTTCTCCAATGAGTCATGAGTTCCTTCTTGGCCTATGTCCCAACACATAGCTGGGCATGTTGGTGACTAAGATAGCTTTTGAGCCTCTCAGATTTGCTGGATCTATGGGCTTGGTTGGAGATGCAGGCAGGTGGCTGGATATCAGGAGATGTCAGCTGGTAGCATGGGGATGGGAAGGCTGAGCATCTGCTCCAGAGGGGTGCATGAAGCCAGCTAAGAGGTGACAGCTGGGGAAGAGCAGGGAGCCAAGGTATTGATGCAACTAAAAATTGGATCTGGGAGTGGTGGACAAGAGCATGATGGGCAAAATTTGCAACATGCCAAAGGTTTAAACACTGGCTCCTGGGGGAGGGCCTTGGTGGAACAAGCCTCATTTAAAGAACCACTTTCATTTTGTCGTAGCAAAGTTTGTTTAACCAGTCCCTTAGTGTTAGATATTTAGAAACCTTAGGATAGCATCTTGAATGTTTTGCAAATGTAAATAATGCTCTAACACATAGTGCTGTAACTAAATCTTTGTGCCCATCCTTGATCATGGCCTCTGGATAAGTCCCGAGGGGTCACATTGCTGGATTGAGGCTTTCGGTTCACATTTCTAAATTGCTCACCACAAAGGCTCTGCCTTTTGTCGTTTCCAGAAGCAGTTTTTGCAAGCAGTGGTTTCCTGAACATTAGTCCACAATGATGAAGGTAGGTTTATTCAGTTTATTTCATTTTCTTGTCAGAGTGCATTTCTCAGACTTTCTAATTATGGTGATGGTGGGCATCATGGTCTAATTCTTGATATTAATTAAAATGCTCTTAGTGTTTTGTCATTTAGGCAAAATTTGCTCTTGATTTCTGGGAAACAGTCATTATGTTTATGTCTTCTGTTCCTATTTTTAGTTTTTTTTTTTTTTTAAATTAAGAATGGCTGCTGTATTTAGTTAAATGCCTTTCCAGCATTCATTGAAAATATTATAGTTTATTCTGTTTTAATTTGTGGTATGAGTAATATTGACTGATTTCCTAAGAGTGAACCATTATTGCATCCTGGGAATTTGTTCCCTGCTCAAGCAGTTAGATGCATTGTTGGGCTCTATTTTTAATACATGTTGAATTTTGCTTCTGTATTTGTGAGATTAGTTGATAGCTTTATTTTTTAATACTAAGGAGCTGTACATTTCCCCCACATGGTCTGAGATAGTTCAAATGATACTAAAACTATCTGCATTTGAAAGGGTTGCTATAACTTGGCTGTACCCAAAAGCTCCTCTTCTGCTCAGTTTCAATTATTAATACTATGCTTAGCCTCTCTCACAAAGGTAATGGTAGCACTGAATACAAATGGTCTGAGAAATTAAATGATCAACTTTAGGTTTTCATAAATGATAAGATTATGGTCCTGAAAGCATTTGCCTTACCAATTTCATATGCTTCATTTATCAGTTATTACATTTTAAGCAACTATCACTAAAATGTGTTTCTAGGATCAATACTAATTTATTAATTAGCCAACTTCGATGTATTTTAATATGTTTTGAAAAATCTCCACTCATGACTTGCCTTTTTCTGAATACATACGTCTGAGTGTTCTTGCCTAGGTATTAATCTAATTGTTAAACAATGCATCAGAAACTTGGCTGTACATTTTTCTATGGTAGATCTTTAATCTTTAAAAAAAAAAAACCTCTGGTAATTGTTCTACTTCAGGTTTTCCTTTTCTTAGGTCAGTTTTTTAATTATTTATTTTATTAAAGTATAGTTGATTTACATTAATTTCTGCTGTACAGCACAGAGACTCAGTTATACATAAATAAACACACACATACTTCTTTTCTATAATTATTGTATCTTTTCTGCTATGGTTTTTCCCAGGACACTGTCTGTAAGCTCCCTGCGCTCTGCAGTGGGGTCTCGTTGTCTGCATCTGCTGGCCCCAAGTCTGTTCTTTATGTCTGTCCGTCTCTTTCTGCTTCACAGAGAGGTTCATTTGCGTCATTGTTTAGGTTCCACATATAAGTGATGTCATATGATACTTTCTCTCTCCGACTAGATCAGTTTATTTTTTTCTGCATTTTGCAATCATCCGTTTTTTCTAGGTTTTAAAATTTGCCACCTCAGAGTTGCAGTAACTATTTGACAATTATTTTCATCTTCCTTCATCTGTAGTAATCTCTCTATGCATTCTTCATTTAATGGTTTTTTCTTTATCAGGTTTATGAAGGATTTATTGTTCTTTGTTCTTTTTTTAATTTCTACTAATTTTGGTCTTTTAAATAATTCCTTCCTGCCAGTTACTTTGTTGTGTTTCTAATTTCTTAATACAAATATATTCTCTGCAGGTTTTAAGACACAAATATTCCCTTGTGTATGGTTTTCTCTCTATCTTATAGGTTTTGAAGAGAAGGAGTCTCTTTTTCATTGCTTTCAGACACTGTAATTTCTCATTTTAATTTCCTCTTTGCTCCAGTAACAATCTAGGAGTGTTTCCTTATTAGGTAGGTCACATTGTAATTATTTCTAATTATCAGATAATGCAGCCTACAACACTGACTTTTGCAAAATTTGTTAAAATTTTGTGATTACTGATACATGTATATGTGGACATGTGAAAAAATTCTATTTGGCAGAGGAAAGGTTTTATATATATTTATGAAACTGAGTTCCTTATTCATATTATTCACTTTTCCCATGTCATTATATTGTCTCCTTGGTATGTACAATTTAAGTGCATTTTAAAATCAAATTCTTGTACTGTTAATCACTCGAGTCATCTATTTAGTTGTTTGCTATCTGTTGGCTGTTTATCTTCAAATGATGTCTCTCCTTATGCTATTTAGTGCTTGTAACCTTAAATTTGACCTTGTCTGATATTAATATTATACTCAAACATTTTTTATCCACCTATCATCACTTTATATGCCTCTTGTAAACAAATTATAGCTAGTTTTCTCTCCCTCTCTTCCTTCCAAACCCAATCTCATCATCTCTGCTTTTAATAGGAGAAATCAGTTTGTCACATTTGGGATAATTAGATAGTTAACTACCTCAACTATTAATTTCAAAGAGCATTTTCTGTATCCTCTCTTATCCCCATAAGATGACATGTTGGAATCTTTTTACTCCCTTGTCTGTCTTCTACTCCCTGTCTTTCTTTTACTGGAATAGTTTACCATCTTTAGAGCCTGGTATCAGAATCTCTCTTTCAATGCATCTCTCCTAATTATTTAGCACTTACTATAATACATTAGTCTCTCCTCATCCATCTTGTTTCAATTTTGGACCTTCCCCTCCTGATTTCTTTCTTATCTTGTCTCTTGTGTATCTTCCTCCATCTCGATGTCTCTGATCTGGCTCACCTGCGATTTTTCTGCTGTCTTTCGTGATATGCTATCTGAATTCTTCCATATGCTTAGGTCCTTCTTTTGTCCTGACAGGTAAATGATATCTTGGATATCAACCCTTTTCTTTTAGTAGCATGTGGGCACAATGCCACAGTCTTTACTGCTGCAGGTGAGAAATCTGATTGTTCTTCCATAGGTGACTTGTTCTTTCTGCCTTGAAATATTTTTTCTTTATTCTTAGAAGTCCAGAGTTTTACCAGGAAGAGAAGAGAAGTGTTCTTTCTCATCACATTAACCTGGATCACTTTCAATCTATAAGATGTACTTTTTTTAAATTGGAAATTTTATTCCAAATTGAATGTTTGACTCTATTCCAACTATTACTTTTTCTAAACTTCTTTTGACTTTGAAATGTCTTTTGAGACTTCATATCTTAATCTTATATTTGTTCTGTGATTTGAGGATTTTCTTGCTCTTTATCTTTCAGGCTACTAATTTGAGTCTCAGTAGAAACCATGTATTTTTCAACTCATCTCTTGCAGTTTTAAATTAGGTAATCATTTTTGTTAATTTTTAGCTCTAGAAAAATATTGTCTGGTGGCCCCTCCCTTCGAATTTCCTTACCTGTTTTCTTAGGGCTGCCAGAGAAACCAGTTTTCTGAGTGACCTTATTCTGACTCCTAGGTCCTCTAATGAATTATTACTATTTGTCATCAGCTTGCTGGGGCCCAGCACGTGTTGACGGCGTCTACTGAGGGGCAGTGGTCTCGGTGTGCAGGACATGAAGTAGTGTCCTTCCCCTGGCCCAGGAGGGTGGCCAGTCCCTAGGAGAAGCTTCTGTAGACAGGGTGTCCCCTGGCCTCTTACCAGTCTTAGGAAAAAGGTGAACTTGGCTCCATCTGCAGCCCTTCTCAACTGGGGTTCTGAGATAATAAATCTTAATATCCCGAGGAATCCATTGTATGTGCTGGGTTAACTTCTGGGCATCTGGAATGGTTCTATGTACCATCATTGTGAAAACTGAGAGAACAGGTATTTAAATCACCTTCTGTAGGGCTCAATCGTCTCATGTACCTCGGTGAGAAAGGCTGAGTCAGACATACTCAACACAGGTTGGTGCTGACCTTCCCTGACTGGTCGAAGAAGGGATCCCACAGTTGTGCTGGGCCCAAGCTCTTCCCAAGGGGGAGTCAGTGCAGTGGCTGGACTGCAGGGCTCAGCATATACCTAGGTTGGAGCAGGGGCCAATTACTGAACCTTCCTGTGCCCCAGCACCCCATGAGCACTCAGTAATGTGCTTTCATTTATGAACAAAATTGCCACTGCTTTTCCTTCTTTTCCTTCTGCTTCCTTACTGTCTGGTGCCTGCTTTGGCAGTATTCTCCAGCCCGTGCAGCCCAAGGTGGAGAAAGCCCTAACTCCCTTTGGAGTCCAGAGGTTCATTCCTGCTTGGCCCCAGGAGCTCCTGGCTGAGAAGAGACAAGTGTTTGGGGGCTGGGCTAGGCGGGGCCCAAGAGCCACCTTCTGGTTGTCATGACATCAGAATCCCATCCACCATCAATGGTGTTGTCTTTAGCAGCAGGCCTGGCGGGAGATGCCCTGCTAATTGCCTGTAAGGGGCCGTGGTCCTGAGGGTGTTTCCTACTCTCTTTCCTGGACTTACTTTGGGTAAATGTGATTAGCTGGGGAGAGAGTCCTTCTTGCAGGTGGGAGTTGTCCTCCATGTACCCAACATACCTGGAGGCTTGGGTGGGACTTGTGCATGTTCCCCCAGCTCAGGACCCACACTTGGTCATGTGATTTGTCATAGGACAGCTTAGCCGGCAGAGGATCGACACCTATGGACTTAAAAAAGTAGTGACAAGTTGATCATTGTTGTTGCAGAAAGTGATTTTCTGTTGCAGAAAGATCTTTTCTAGGCCACTCTATCCAGCCTAGCAGCCTGGATAATGAGCCCATTTGGGAACCCAGGGCAGAAACCTTTGTGGGTTTGTCTTCAGAGGCATAAAATTGGTTGTTAGTAATGTTTTCCTTTCTTGCAAGTTTTACTTAAAGAAGACCCATACCATCTTGGCAAAAACATAAACACAGGTTTTTTCTTTTTTCCAGTTTTCCACTCACGGTCAGCTTCAGGACCCTCCCATCACTTCTCCTGTAAGCCTTGGAGGCCTCCTGAACCCTCAGCATCCTTCCCAAGCTCTTCCACCTGCATCATCTGAGACTGACTTGGAAAGCTTCCATTATCACATGTCCTTTAACTTTGTGCAGACTGTCTTGTACATCACCCACCTGGAACCTCCGGGACTTGGACTTTAGCATCAGGTGAGTGTTTTTCTACTGCTGTAACTGAAACTCTGCTATTTTCTGAGAATAGAGCTTCCTCAGTCACCTGGAGGCTGGTTTATACTTCTCTCAATGTAGTTTCTAAGTTCCAAAACACTGTTTGTGATGCCACTGTGACCCCTGCTCTTTTCGGCACTGACCTAGCCACTTTCTCTGTTTGTTAAAGATCCCTAGTTTGGTGCCTTCATTCAAAGCCCTGCTTTCTTAGTTCCTTCGTGGTTTCAGTGATCTTTTTCTCTTCCCTACTGCAGCCACCGTAACTTATTCCTTGTCAACAAATTTCTGAAACTTCAATTTTAGTCCACCATATTCTAGCCTTTCTGATCTGGTTGGGGGGCATCTTTGTCCCCACTGGTTAAAACTTTCCTTAAGAAATGTCTATGGAGTCCCTGAAAGCATTTAATTGTCTTCCCTACTCCATTGAACTGTGATAGAGCCTAATGTCAGATTCAGAGGTCACTTTTTGATCCTCCTCTAACTTGAATTTTCAGCATGGTTAACCATTCCCTTCTGGAAATACTGTCTTTCCTCAACCCCACCTCCCTGGCTTCCCTTCCTCATCCTGATTCCTGAACGTTGGCAGGTTCCACATCTTCATCTTTGGCCTTCTCTCTACCTCCTTTCCCTGGATGAGTTCATTTAGCACATGGCTTCAGATAACCCACCGTACTCTAGAATTCATTCCTCTGTTGATGACCACAACTCTATACAAACCTAAACTCTTGATTTTGCCCTTCCCCGTTGATATCTATTTCTTCTCCAGTCACCCCCATCTTTCAGATTAAAACCGCTCTACCCTGAAGTCCTAAGCAGAGTTGTTTCTATTTTCCTACCTTCATATACCCCCCGGGTCCACTGTTCATGCTTTCAGCTGCTCCTCATTGTTCCTCTCTTCTGCCAGCTTCCTAGTCCTTTCCCTTCACTAACCACAGGCTTCAGGATCCAGCGGCCTTCTTCTTCCCAGAGCTTCTTAACTCACCAGTCATGATACCATCCTCACTCTCTCTAGATTCTTGTACTTTTTCTCTCTCTTTTAAAAACTGTCTTGATTATGCATGCTCTTCCAGCTATCTTATTTGTCCACCCTCTTCACAAACTTCCCTGAAGTTTGGACTGCAGGCACTATCTGTCCTTTCTGCCCAACCTTTTCCAATCATAGTTCATATTCTCATTCTGACTGAGGTGGTGTGGAGCAGGAGATTGAAAACCTAACCCGCTCTCACCTCCTGCCCGCCTCCAATCTCTTAAATTCAGAACAGAGCTTTCCACAGTCTCTATATGCTAAGGAGCTAAGACATGGAAGGGAAAAGGTCCTGAAGAACAAACCAGGCTCTCAGTGTGAGGACCAGAAGGGTGACCTACTAGGAGTGAATCAGAGGCTGACTAAGCTTTATAAAAGCTGCACCTCAGCCTTGACTCAACACAGTACCTGATTAGAGGGATTCACTCTCTACTCTCTTCCTTCCAGAGAAAAGGATAAAGCCTCTTCAGTGGATGACAGCCATATAAAGTCTCTACAATGTTATATGGAAGGTTTGCCATTCAGAAAAAAATACTAGGCATTTCAAGATATAGCTTATGTGACTGCAAATAATATAAAAAGATAAGAAAATTATGTGCATATGATTATATATATGTGTGTATGTATATGGAATTAAGCAGAAATTCTAAAGTGAAAAAATGTAAAACCTGAAATGAAGATCTCAATAAATAGATTTTGTTAAATATACCTTAGACAGGGTGGAAGACAGGATAGTAAAGTGAGATACAATTGAGGCACATGCCCAAACTGAACTACAAAGAGACAAAAAAGGATGGAAAATATGAAAAGAGTGAAAGAGCTCTGTGGGACACAATGGAAAGGTCTATTTTTTTTTCTTTCAGAGTTCTCAAAGAAGAGGTGAGAAAGAATGAGGCCTCAGAATATTTGAAGAAACAATGGTTAAGAACTTTCCAATCTGATGAAAAATATTAAAGACCAAAGAAAGAGAAAATCTAGAAAGCAGCCAGAGAGAAAAAACGGATACGTCAACTTCAAAAGAGAGACAGTAAAACTTGACGGTTGACCTGTTAACAAAACCAGTGGAAGATAATGAAATGGCATCTTAAAGTCGAAAGAATATAACTGCCAATGTAACATTCTGTATCCAGTGAAAACATCCTTTACAAGTAAAGGGAAATTTTTCAAACAAATAAGAACTATGAGAATCTGTTGTCAGCAGACCTGCACTAAAGAAACCTTGCTCAGTCAGAATGAAATTGATCCCAGACAGAACACTGTACTTCAGGAAAGAATAAAGAGCAATGAAAAAGGTAAATATATGCAAGAATGTAAATGATAATAATAGTCATGTTTTGCGAGGTTAAATTATGTGTAGAAATAAATTCATTCCTACTATAGTGCCAAAGGCAGGACGGGGGTTAGAGGAATTAGAGTGTTCTAAGGTTCTCTCATTATTAGGCAATGAAAGTTGCTCAGTCATGTCCAAAAACTGGAGTGGATGGCCTTTCCCATCTCCAGGGGATCTTCCTGACCCAGGGATTGAACCTAGGTCTTCCGCATTGCAGGCAGATTCTTACCAGCTGAGCTATCAGGGAAGCCCATTATTAGGCAAATAAAGTAATAACTTGTATGAGACTGTATTGAGGCAAAGAATGTGTTGTGATCTCTAGGGTGGTCATAGTAATAGCAATGATCAAAGAATGCATGGACAAGTTACTAGAGGGAGAAACAATAATAAAAATGTTTGACTAATCCAGAAAAAAGCGAGAAAGGAGAAAAAAACAGGTTGGTCAAATAAAAAAACAGAAACATTAGGTAGGCATAACCATATCCTTAAATATACAGGGATCAAATAATTGAGTAAAGACCAAGATTATTAAACTAGATAAAAGCCAAAATCCAAATACATTAGCTTTATAAAAGATCACCTTTTAAATACATGACATAGATTGAAAGAATGGAAAAATTATACCACGGTAACACTAATCAAAGTAAATCTGATTTAGCTATACTGTTAGACAGAAATAGACTTTCAGGCAAGAAGCTTTACCAGAGATAAATAGGGATATTTTGAAAGAAGTCTTCCACTCAGAAAGATATTACAATTTTAAAGCAAAGCAAAAGTGGATGGAACTTGATAAATTTGCAATCATGGGGGAGATTTCAACATACCTCTTAGCAGCTAGTTGACTAAGTAAAGTCACTTAGAATATTTGAATAATAGAATGATCCAACTTGACACACACACACACATACTTAAAAACATTAGAAAACACATGCTTTTAAAGTATACATGGAGCATTTGCCAAAGTAGATTAGCTTGATTATAAAGCAAGCTTCAATAGATTTCAAAGGATTGAAATTATTCAGAGTATTTTCTCTGACCAGGTAAATCAATAACAAAAAGATAGCTAGAAAATCTCCTGTCATATTTGCCAGGAGAAACCACAACCCAAACCCTGGTTTTACGTAACTTTCTCCCAACAGTGAGCAACCTGAACAGCTGAGCATTCTTTGGAAAAAACCCACAAGCCTCGTCACTGGTTTGACTTTAAATTTGCACCTCTCATCCTTAGGTGGACTTTCGCCACTGCCTGCGGGCCTATCACCTTTCCCTGGTCAGTTTAATCTCACATCCAACTTTCACCTTTCTCCTTAGACTTCCAGCCTTGATGGTAATTTTCCTTCTTATTTCAAAGGCAACCAGAAGAGAAGGTCACCCAGCTACCACCAGCTGTATCACCTATTTGCTCCTGTGCCTGAATACTTCCGGTTTCTTCCTGCTCTGATGAGTGAACGTGCTTTTATCTTAGGCTGGTGTATCTGCTCATATGTCCTGGATTCCACTGCCTACTTTAGTGATGCAGAAGAAAGGGAAAAACTGCAGAAGTTTTCCCCATTAGCATACAAAGCTGGAATGCCATCTAGCCTAAAAGTTTCTTCAACATCCTCTGCCAGCTACCGCCTCATTTGTCTACTTTTACTCACATTTCAGCAAAACCCCTCAAAATGGTTGTCTGTATTCACCGTCTCTACTCCCTCTGATTCTGACTTGCACTCACCCCGCTCACGCTTGCATTCTGCCATTATCGTCCTGTTTGTTCCTGCCAAGCTGATCCATGTGGTACTGAAGCCAAGGTTAGTTCTCAGTTTTCATAACATACAAATACTTTCAGCAACCTTTGACACCACTGGCCACTAACTCTTCCTTAAAATACTCTGCTCCTGGCTTCTGGAAAACCACCGTCTCCTCATTTTATCTGTCAGGTTACTCCTCCTTGGTCTCCTCTGTTGGCTCTCTCTCTCATTCCTGATCTTTAAATGTTGGCGTACTTCAGGGCTCCAACCGTGACCTCTTCTCTATCTATATATCCCTCCATGATCTCCTCCAGGTCATGGGATTTAACAAATTCATGTGGTGATGATGCCCACATTCATATCTCTAGCCTAGACCTCTCCTTTGACTCCAGACCTATTTATGCAACCTATTACATGACATCTTTAAAGATATAGATTATATAATAGCAGCTTAAATGTAATCTAAAGCTGAATTACTAATTTCCCCCTGTATCTGCTTCATCCGCTGCCTTGCTTAAAGCCTCTATCAGAGTGCATTATTTCCTACTGCTGTAGCAACAGTGCCACTAACTTGGTGGCTTAAAACAACACAGATTTATTCCCCAAAATTACAGTTCTTGAGGCCAGAAGTCCAAAATTAATTTCACTGGCAGGAGAAATACATCTGCATGGTAGTGCTCCCTCTAGAGGCTCTAGAGGAGAATGTATTTCCTTGTCTTTTCCAGCTGCCAGAATCCAAAAATTTGCATTCTTTGGCTTATGGTCTTGCCCTCCAATCTTGGAGCCAGCAGTGCAGCAAACCTGCTTCAGTCCCTAAACTGTCGCCTTCTTCTATGTTGTCAGATCTTCTCTCTTATGAAGATACTTGTGCTTGCAGGTAGGGCTCACCCAGATAATTAAGGATAAGTCCCTTTAAATTCCATTTAAAAATCCTTACTTTGAACAAAATCTTTAGAATTTGTACGCAAACACAAAAGACCCTGAATAGCCAAAGCAATCTTAAGGAAAACGGAGCTGGAGGAATCAGGGTCCCTGACTTCGGACTATACTACAAAGCTATAAAACAGTATGCTACTGGCACAAAAACAGAAGTACAGATGAATGGGACAGGTTAAAACCCCCCATAATCTTTGACAAAGGAAGAACATACAGTGGAGAGAAGACAGTCTTTTCAACAAGTGGTGCTGGCAAAACCGGACAGTTGCATGTAAAGGAATGAAATTAGAACATTCTTTAACACCATACACAAAAATAAACTCAAAATGGATTGCAGACCCAAAGGTATGATTGGATACTATAAAATTCTTAGAGGAAAACAGACAGAATACGCTGACATGAACGGCAGCAAGATCTTTTTTGATCTTAGAGTAATGAAAGTAAAAACAAACAAATGGGACCTAATTAAACTCAAAGCTTTTGCACAGCAAAGGAACCCATGAAAAAATGAAAAGACAACCCACAGAATGGGAGAAAATATTTACAAAGAAAGCAACCAAGAAGGGATTAATCTAAAAAATTATACAAAGAGCTCATGCAGCTCAATATCAAACAGAAGCAACCCAATCAAAAAATAGGCAGGAGACCTAAATAGACATTTCTTCAAAGAAGACGTACAGATGGCCAAGAAGTACGTGAAAAGATCAATATCAGTAATTATTAGACAAATGCAAATCAAAACTACAGTGAGGTCTCACACTAGTCAGAATGGCCATCATCAATAAATCTACAAATAATAAATGCTGAAGAGGGTGTGAAGAAAAGGGAACCTTCTTGCACCTTTGGTGGGGATGTAAATTGGTATAACCACTATGGAGAACAGTATGGAGGTTCCTTAAAAAACTAAATACAAAACTACTCTATGACCCAGCAATCCCAACCCTGAGCAAGTATCTGGAGAAAACCATAATTTGAAAAGATACATACACCCAACATTCATTGTAGCATTACTTACAATAGCCAGGACAAGGAAATAGCCTAAATGTCCAATATGTATGTATAATGGAATTAGTCATGAAAAAATGAAAGAATGCCATTTACAGCAACATTGATGGACCTGGATATTATTATACTAAGTAAGTCAGAGAAAGACAAATATGATATTGCTCATATGTGGAATCTAAAATAATAATGCAAATGAACTTGTTACAAAACAGAAATAGAATTCACAGATGGGGAAGAGAGGGGTGGGGTAAACTGGGAGATTGGGATTTAAGAGAATTAACTATATATAAAATAGATAACTAATAAGAACCTACTGTATAGCACAGGCAACTCTACTCAATACTCTGTAATGATCTCTATGGGAAAAGAATCTGTAAAAAAATGTGGATATATCTGTATGTATAACTGATTCACTTTGCTGTACATCTGAAACTAATACAACATTGTAAATCAACTATAGTCCAATAAAAAGTATTGAAAATCCTTAATCACGCCTGTGAAATCCCTTTTGCCATATAAGGTGACAGTCTTTGGTTCTGGGAATGAGGGTGTGGACATCTTGGGAGCCATTATTCCACCCACCACACACAGTATATGGCATTACCATTCTACCACTGCTTAAATTATTATTATTCGTTTCTCCAAACCTTACATTCAAATGGGCAGAAAATCTTTTGGGCTCCACATTTAAAATATAGCAAGACTTTGATAACTTCTTACTGCCTCCACTGCCGTCATCCTCTCTTGCCTGGATTATTTCAGTGACCACATCCCTGTTCTATTTTCTAATCTGAGCAGCAGATTGACTCTTTAAAGATGTCAGATTATGTCACTCCCCTGATTAAAAGACTTGAATGGTTTGCTCTCTTACTGGCCTTAGTTTATCTCCATCTTTGCTGCACCCCACTCTCCTCCGCCATGGTCGTGCTCCAAAGCTCCAATCCCACTTGGTGTTCAGATCTCAGATTCTGTTTACCTCCAGAGGGAGGGCCACTTAAAAATAGTCTTTCGGTTCCTCTGTCCCTTTCAACATGTAAATAGCTCTTAGCATCTGTAGCTCCCTAAAATTCTAAATGATGGTCTCTTTCCCCAACTAGAATAAAATTTCTGGGACCTGTTCATTCACGGCTATTTGTCCAAGCACCTAGACCAAAGTTTGGCACACAGTAGGCAATACACGCTTAATGAAAAATGCACTTCTCTCAAATGAATCTTCTCTACATCCTTCCGCTAGCCTGACCACTTCTCCTAGGAGCTGGGAAGTGTGCAGAGAACGAAGGATGTGGCAGGCTGTGCCCCAGAGCTGGAAGCTCCCCCCTCCCTCAGAGAGATGTACCTGAAGGACTTTCTGAGCCTGCACGTCGACCACGAGGACTCTGCTCAGTGTGGGCTGGGCCACGTAGATGTAGCGGTGCCTGACGTTCACTGCTGATGCCCACTGGCAGGGCTGGGTGGTGTCCCCATCCTTTTGAGGACATATTTCTTCCTGTAAAGGAGACAGGCTGCCATAAGTCTTCTTAATCCCCTGTTCCCCTGCCTTCGCTGGGTTCCGCTCCCTTCACCCTCCCCTCTTCCTCTCTCAGAATTCTTCGCCACTGCAGCATCCGAGGGAGCAGAGCACGCACAGCTTCTCGCATCACTGTGCGTGGAGCTTTTCACTCCACTTCCGTTCATCTTTCATCTTCCCCTTCTCCTCCTGAGGCTGTAACTCCCTTTGCCGGCCTTTCGGTCAGCAACTGAGAGGTCCATGTGCTTCCACTCTTGAGAGTGGCCTCCTCCCTCTCCTCATCCCCATCCGTGGCCTCCTCCCTCTCCTCATCCCCATCCATCGCCCACAACTCTGTCAGTAGCCAGCCTCCTGCAGGAATCACCTACACACACTCTCAGCCTCCTCACCTCACATGCGCCTTAGCCTTCTGGTGCCAGTACTCTGCACAGAGCTGGCGGCGTTCTCACTGAACTCCTGGCCGACTTCTCAGTTATAGTCAAGCTTTGCCATCATCGTATTTGAACTTGGGGCATCCTCTGACACTGTGCTGACTGTTTCTTGGTTCTTTTCCCTCCACCCTCCCCAGTGTCTGACCCTTCTCTGTTGCTCAGTCTACTCAGGGGTCACTACTGGATGACTTCCCTAAAATCCACTGCCTTTGCTAATCATTGTTAATCCACACCTGTGACTTTAAATACAGTCTGCTGCTGCTGCTGCTGCTGCTGCTGCTAAGTCGCTTCAGTCGTATCCGACTGTGCGACCCCATAGACGGAAGCCCATGAGGCTCCCCTGTCCCTGGGATTCTCCAGGCAAGAACACTGGAGTGGGCTGCCATCTCCTTCTTGTGCTAACAACTCCCAAATTTGTATCTTTAGCTCAGCCCTCTTCTCTGAACTCCAGACTTAGCTACTTTCCTAAGCAGCTATTTTATTTACATTTCAAATTTGTAAGTCCAAAATCAACTCAGTGTTGCCTCCCAGTCTTGCTCATTTCCCTTGTTTTACTTCCCAGACAAGATCTTTGAAGGCACCTTTGACTCTGCTTTCTCTCTCTACACCCTCAGCCTTCATCCAATGAATAAAAATCATTTCAATTTTACCTTCAAGAACATATTCAGAGCTAAACTTTCCGACCACTTCCACCTCTGTCACCGTGACTCAAGCCACATCTGGCCCTTGAGTGACTGCTATAGCATCCTACCGTGCTCCTTGAGTCCACCCTGGCCTCCCCGACAGATTCCTGACTCACCAACCACAGGGATCCCTGTGAAATACAAGTCAGCTCAACGCACTTCACCACAATAACACTCTTTCTTGCTTAGAACAGGGTCCAAGTCTTTCCTGAAGCCAACAAGGCCCTGAACACTCGACCTGTCTCTAATGTTTTTCGCCCTTTCCCACCCATCCTGTGCACGCACGTGCCGGCATCTGCTGTACTCATGCTGAACTCCTGCACCAGGGCCCGTGCGCTGGTCAACTGGTTTTCCTAGATGTCTACCTGGTTTATTTCAGCCCACATGTCACCTTCTTGAGATGCCCTCTCTAGCCTCACCAAGCGTAGCACCCTGGCACCCACCCTCCCTCACCTTGCTGCTGCTGCTGCTAAGTCACTTCAGTCGTGTCTGACTCTGTGCGACCCCATAGATGGCAGCCTTCCAGGCTCCCCCGTCCCTGGGATTCTCCAGGCAAGAACACTGGAGTGGGTTGCCATTTCCTTCCAATGCATGAAAGTGAAAAGTGAAAGTGAAGTCGCTCAGTCGTGTCCGACTCTTAGCGACCCCACGGACTGCAGCCCACCAGGCTCCTCCATCCGTGGGATTTTCCAGGCTAGAGTACTGGAGTGGGGTGCCATTGCCTTCTCCGCCCCCACCTTGCTACATTTCTCATTTACCGCTTGACCTTCTTCATTTGTTTGTCTACCTACATTTAGTCTTTCATTTTTCGCTGGATCGTAAGCTCCTTGAGAGCAAGCTCTTTGTTGCGCTCACTGCTTTATTGTTAGCACCTAGTGAAGTGCCTGACACAGAATTGGTGCTTGAAATATGTAACATAATGTAATATAAAGAAAGAGTAAATGAGAGAAAAGAGGACCTTCTTTTCCCCTGTCTTTTGTGATGTACATTCTCACGTGCTTCCTCATTACTCTTGTGCGATGCTGTCTCAACCTCTGTGTCAGCCCCAGGGCTCCGTGCAGGCGCCCAGCTCCAGTCACCTACACGCCCCTTGGTGATCCTGTCTCCTGTCTTGGCTGTCAGCAGTACTCACATGCCGAGGCCCCCAGATCTGTGTCTTTAGCTCAGAACCATCCTCCCCCAGTTCTCCCATGGCTTCTCCTACGGTCAGCTCATTCTCAACCGTCCACATGTGAGCTGGTCTTTGCCGCCATCCCTGCTCGTCCTCTGGGTCCTCAATGGCATCTAGGCAGCCGAGTCCAAAGCAGGAACACTATTCTGGATGCTTCCTTCTCCCACACAGCTCACTGTGAATTAGTCCCTGAGGACTACAGAGATTGCCTCCTAAATCCTGGAGTTCTATGTTCTAGCTTAATCCCAGTTTCTTTCCTAAATAGCTGCAATAGCTTTGAAGCAGGTCTTTCTCCTTTTACACTTTATTCTCTCTGTAATCCTTACATGCCTGTGTGCTAAGTTGCTTTAGTCATGTCTGACTCTGAAACCCTATGGACGTAGCTGGCCAGGCTCCTCTGTCCATGGGATTCTCCTGGCTGGAGTGGGTCACCATGCCCTTCTTCAAGGAATCTTCCTGACCCAGGGATTGAACCCACGTCTCTTATGCCCTCTTGCATTGGCAGGTGGGTTCTTTCCCACTAGTGCCACCTGGGAATCCTTAATCCTCACAATAACCTTAACTTACCTATGAGAAAAGACAGAGGCTTAGAGGGGTTAAACACTTTTCTTAAGCCACTTGGCCTGCTGAGTGATGGAGGTGGGCTCTGATATCACTTGTGCAGATCCTGCTCTACAGCCTGGTCCCTGACCTACTAACCCTGCAGCATCCTGCTGGGCAAAGTGGACTCTCATCCAGCAGAGAGGCCAGAGATGAGAAGCACCAACTGCCTACTCACCCAGAACCTGAGGAAGAGGGTCAGCTCATCGTAACTCTCCTGGTAGGTTCTGGCCATTTTGTAGGTGAGCAAACTGTTATTGGGACTGTTCCAGAGCTCACAGAGGTTTGAGTTGCCTGAAATGCCTATAGGACCTCTCTTACAGTGTATGTACTAGTTTTTAGGAAAATTGAGCCCTGCTTAGGATTTGAGAGATTTCCCTTGCAAGCTACAGGTTAGGTTATTGCAAATACATGAGAAGTTAGTGCCAATGTGATGGGTTGCAATTATTCAAACCTAACTGCTAGCAATTAACTAGGACCACTCTTACTAGGGGGCTGGTGGTGGCTTAATGGTAAAGAATTTGCTGCCTACACAGGAGCCACGGGTTTGATCCCTGGGTCAGGAAGATCCCCTGGAGAAGGAAAGGGCAACCCATTCCAGTAGTCTTGCCTGGGGAATCCTATGGACAGAGGAGCCTGGCAGGCTACAGTCCATAGGCTGCAAAGAGTTGGACACGACTTAGTGACTAAACAACAACAACTCTTTCTAGATGGTTTCATGGCTATCATGTGGAGGGAAAACTATCAGAGGTCAACATTTTAAAACATGACTAATTCAAATGAAATAGGCTGGAAAAGAGCTGTTCCCAAGCTGCAAATGTAAGAAACACAACACTGTGAAATACACCACCGGCCGGCACAGCAATGTGACAAACTTGTTTTGGGCACTCGTCTGGGCCAAGCCCACTTGCTCCGTGAGCTCCAAGCCCCTCACTGTGGCCCGGGGTACCCACTGTATGTCTCTGAGTAGAGGGCTCATGGGGGCTCTCAGATGACTCTTGGATTAATGTCATGCTTCTACCCTCAAGAAGCCAGGGATTAGCTAGGTCAGACCTCTAGTAAGAATCCACCAATGCAAGGCCAAGTGGGACACCAGTGGAAGGGACGGAACCTAGGGGTGGGAAGCACAGCCCTGAGGATGCCTCCTGACAGCTGGGTCTGGGGGCTGGTAGAGTTGTTTTGGACCTGCTGCCTGCAGTCGTCTCTTCTGCCTCTGCCCCCTGCATGTCACACTGCCATTTTCTGCCCAGCCTCTGAATTGTCCACAGCAGCTCTGATGCTCAGGCCACTCACACATTTCATGTGCTCTCCTCTGCTCCCTGGGGACCACTGAGGGCCTCCAAAGTGCAAAAATCTACTAATGTTTCCCATTCTCATCGCCACTCGTTTAACCCAGGGCCCCATCCTCTCCTGGATCATCACAACAGCCTCTTCACCCACTTCTGTGCTTCTAGTGCAGTCCTTCTGATCATCACCCTCCGTGAGGCCCTCACATGTTCCAAAGCACCTTAATGCTGACCATCCTTCGCTTGAAGTCCTTCGGTGCTTCCCCTTAGGACTCACCAGCCCTGACCCTTACCTACTGTCATCCTCAATCTTAGGCCCGTCTCACATCCATTTGTCCTCCAGGCATATAGAATATTTGTGGTTCCCTGAACAAGACCTGATGTTTTATGCTCCTGTGCTCCATGTTCATGACATTTCCTCTCTACACTCATCATCAGTTCCTACCTGTTCTTTACAACTGAGCCCAGGCATCACCTGCCCCCGGAGCCTTCTCTGACTTTGACCCTGGAGAGGCCTTGTTGCCATGTCCCTTACACATCCTTCTAGCAGTACCTGTTTGGAAGCTATCCATTCACGCTACTGTCCCTGTCATTTGACTGTGAACTTGTGGAGGCCAGGAACCCATCTGTCCTCCTGGGGCCTCCCTTCAGGCTCCGTGCACGGAAGTGGCCACTGGAGGAAGGCATCTGGAACCATATCATGTACAGCAAACCGAATTCAAGAAAGCCGGTGACACCCGTGGTGAAAGGGGTGTTGCTGGGATGTTGCGTGTGATGTGGAGGGTCCCAGGTGTCAGACACTTACGTAGCTCATGAAGATCTTCTCCGTGGGCTTGAGGTGCCTCTGGATCTCACAGTCTACCGGGTGCAGGACGATTATGCCATCGTCGGAGAAGACGTAAAACATGTTTCCCACACTGAGGCCTGCGAGGAGCAAGCACAGCCATGGTTATGCTGTTCCTAGCAGCTGGTGCCCAGGCAGGCTCACAGGCCACGTTGGGCACAGATGAAACCAGCAGCCTGGCTGCGTCGGGTGCAGGCACAGAGTGCAAGGTCTGGTCCAGGAGGGGTAAGGCGAGATGAGCAGGCAGTGCGTGAGAGCAAGTGCCTGAGGGCTGAGAATCAACACTGTACACCGAGGGCCCTCCAATTCCCAGGCTGTCTTCCCAGACACGCACACCTGCCCCAGGTCATCCACAGCTGGCCGTCAACACAAGTTTTCAAATAAAGGACAGCTCTGGCTGTGACATAACATTTGACCTTTCCTAAGGGCTTCCCTGGTAGCTCAGCTGGTAAATCCGCCTGCAATGCAGGAGACCCTGGTTCGATTCCTGGGTCAGAAAGATCCCCTGGAGAAGGGAAAGTCTACCCAGTCCAGTGTTCTTGGGACTTCCCTGGTGGCTCAGCTAGTAAAGAATCCACCTGCAATGCAGGAGACCTGGGTTGGGATCCCTGGGCTGGGAAGATGCCCTGGAGGAGAGTGTGGCAACCTACTTCAGCATTCTTGCCTGGAAAACTCCACAGGCATAGGAGCCTGGCGGGCTGCAGTCCATGGGGCCACAGAATCAGACATGACTAAGCAACTGAATGCACACACATCCTGAAAGGCAAAGTCTCCCTTGGTCCTTGTCAACTAGGCAAATCAGAATGGATCAGATGATGCCAAAGAAACAAAGTTTTTTTTTTTTTTTTTTTTTTTAAACACATTTATATACAGTGCTGCCACTTGGAACATGGGGGCCTAAGAATGCTGGGGTTGGTATTCCTTTGTCCAAACCTGGTCTCTGTGCCAGTAAACATTTCCTTCAAGACAGTTTGCTGCAGCCTCTGCCTTACCAGTTTCCCCGTGGCAGCCCCATGCCAGGTGACAGAGCCCACAGCTGGGTCAGGCCAGCTGCCTGCCCCCCACCTCATCCTAGCCCAGGGTCATGGCAGTCTGGGGAGAAATTTCCTTAGATCAGTAGAGAAAGGGTCTTGGGGACCAGCTAGTTCAGCCTCCTTATTTTAAAGACAAAACAAAAACAAAAAACAGGCCCAAGATGAAGAGGGGCTTGGTTGAGGCCACAGGCCCTTTGTGACAGACCTGGAGCCTGCGCCTGGGCTCTGTTCCCTCGCCCTCTCTCCATACAAGGTCAGCATGGCACAGGGATGGCTAAGGTCTAGAGTTCTCCCTCTTCCTCCCCTCCCCCTTCCTCTCTCCCTTCATTGCTTTTGAAGGTAACACATTGAAAAGATTACTAGGAATTCTAAGAGAATTACCTATGTGAAAAATCCTTCCTAGCATGCTAAGAAAACCAGTGCACTGACTTAACTGACTAATGGAGTAAGTTTTTAGTGAGTGAGAAAACGATCAAACAGGCAAATGGGAATCCTATGCTGCCTACTTTCAGTGGCTCTGCTGGTCACCTTCACCAGTGCCCGTGGCTCCTAGAGTGGACAGGGGTCCCTGACTCCACAACACAGCCTCACCTGCCTCTGGTTCTGTGCTGAGATGAGGGCTCCTGCCACTATAAACAGCTAGACCCCAGCCTCTCGGAAGCTGGGAACGCCCGGGAGCATTCTGCACAGGTCCCAGAGGGAATCCTGGGTGCTGGGCAGCCTCTCCCAAGAGCCAGACAAAGTGGGCCTGTGCCTCCCACACAGTGGCCAGTGTATGGAGCGGCGTAGGGAGCACACATTTGCTGTGATCCCAATCTATCTTGTCCCCAGCAAGACTTTCTCTTCTATACACTGTTATTTGGCAAGCTCCTCTTGCTCAAACCTAGGGGCCAGAGGAGGTCGTCCCTGCAAAACAACCACAGACCCCACAAAAGGCTCCCAAGGTTCTTAGAAAATCAGTGGCTGGAAGAACCAACATGAGACTGAAATCTCTGTAGAGCCCACGTGGGGCTTGCAGCTGTGCTGCAGGCTGAGCACCGAGCCTTGCCACAGTGGACAGTGCCACGTGAAGCTCAACAAGGCCTTGCTCCACAAGCAATTGATTTCACAAGAGCTGGCCTCACGAGTCAGACCCTGGAAGGTTCTGTCTGTGGTGAGCTTGACCAAGGGGCACGGAGGAACATTCTCTGCTACTAGGAGTCCATCATGTCACTGCTCCTATTCAGAGATGGGAGCGTCCTGCCAACCTCTCTGCTTTTGCTCTGTATTCTCCAACTTCGGGTCCTTGAGTATGAGCAGGGAAGGGTCGGGGCAGACAGCTGTCCAGGTGTGATGGAGCCTGTTGACTGCTGGGTTGTCCAGTGTCAGCACAGCACCAGCCAGCCCTAAGTTCCGAGGCAGCTGTGGGTCTTAATTTGGCCTTTGAGCCTCCAGAGCTGCATTTAACACTTTCCAGGGTCTCCTGCACCCTCTGCAGTCCTCCACTTTTGAGACTTGTAAACACCCCTTAGAAAGCACTTTTTAAAGAAACAGAGCCATAGCTCTCTGTGCGCGGTGGCCTGGAAGCCAGGCTGAGGCCGTGTCAAGGGACTGCTGTCCCTGATTAGCAACCGTTGCTACGACTTTCCTTCTGAGGATTCCTAAAACCTACAGGCAACAATCCCTCATTTTCCAGGCTCTGCCTTTCTTTTGCTCCCAGACTGTGTGAGCATTAGTGCCTGACAGTCAGGAAATTACTCTGAGTGCTTGTATGCATGCTCATGCTAGATGGTAGGTAACAGCCTGTGAAGTTCTTAAGAAGAAACATGAGGAAATGTGCTGGTTTTCAAAAACAGAGAATTAGTGCTTAACCCTGGATCACACGGTGCCTTCTCCTGGTGCTCATCCTCTCCCTTTGTCCACCAAGCTAGAGGACAAGGTACCTCGGGTGATTTGGAGTCTCTGGTGGAGGGGTTCAGAGGGAGAGTTGGGGGTCCACTGCAAATGCACCCAACACAGCGACTCAGGCTCTTTAATCCAGTGCCCACGTGTGCTTGCTATTTTTGAACCATATTATTAGACCACTTTTGATATACAAAAATGGCAATTTTGTTTTTTGCTTTCTTTGGCCATGTGGCTTGTGGGATCTTAGTTCCCTGATCAGGGATTGAGCCTGGACCCCCAGCAGTAGATGCATGGAGTCCTAACCACTGGACTGTCAGGCAATTCCCCCCAAATGGCAGTTTTGTATGGCCTGGCCTAATATCTAAAGATCGTTGGGTAGATACACATAGGTTTAAAAAACTATTCATTTAGAAATATACATGCAAATGTATATTCATAGACATGATGGTAGCTTTTTTCTTTAGCATTTTCTCAAGGTAACACTAAACCCCAACACCAACATCAGTTACTAGAAAATATTTTAAGGCCCAGTTCTGACCAGGATCCCTGCCAAGAAGTCTGCTTCAGTGGAGGTTTCAAAATAGCTTTAAATGGAAGGTTTTGGTTTAAAAATTCAAATAGTCTAATGTCCATTAAAGACATCTGCGCTTGTGTATGCTCAGTCATGTCTGACTCTGTGGCACCATGGGCTAGAGCCCGACAGGCTCCTCTGTCCATGGATTTCTCCAGGCAAGAATACTGGAATGGGTTGCCATTTCCTACTCCAGGGGATCTTCCCAACCCAGGAGTTGAATCCGCGTCTCTTATGTCTCTTGCACGGGCAGGTGAATTCTTTACCACTGTGCCACCTGGGAAGCCTATTAAAGACACTAGAAGGTTTAAACCTGCCTCAAGTGTGCCACTTGAGTTTGATGTGGACTTCCCCTCTAATGTGGCCTGTGGACCCCACTTGTGGGGATTGCTTGATGTTTGAAAGAACTATTGGTGGTGCATGGAAAGATGGCATATTATGGAGCCATGAACACATGTGAGTATAGGCACAATACAGAACAAATAAGCTTGGTACCTTCTTCTCGCCATAGAATGTTCGCAACTGCAGCATCAGAGAAATGAAGAAAGCAGGTACATGATTAAGAGAAGAAAAAAAAAAAAGAAAAAGCAATGTCAGAACATTGTAGTGATTCAGTTCAAGAACACACTGGTAGCTAGTCCATCATGTATGGACTCTGCACCACTCATTGCCCCCACAGCACTGAGGAGGGGATACTGGGCAGAGACAAATGCTTCCAGGGCTCAGGACCCTTTTGGTTCCCAATGAATCAGGTCCCAGGATCACAGAAGCTAATGGGATTCTCTCTTTTGTGGATGATAAACAGCAAGCAACATCCCTCAGACCTCCTGGACTACTTCCAGGAGCACGCTGTTTTCTGCTAGGGTTTTCCTTAGGAAGATCATCTGCAATACTTTTTTTATTTTCTCCCTTGATAATAAAGACTCAGCTAAAGGTCTTTGATCATGGGAAAGAGACCATATCTAACACCCATGTCTGTGAAATTACTCCTGTAGAGCCTACTCGGGAGCAGTGGCTATGAGGAAGAGCCTGTTTAGCACCCCAAGTAGGCAACAATGCCTGGAGTAAAAGCATGTGTGGGTCAGTGTGCAGGCCAGTTCCTGGGCCATGGGAGGGCAGCAGCTGCTGGTGGGTGGTTAGTAGAAGCAATTTTGTGGATGAAGGACAGAGCAAGTAGGAGGCAGAACTGGGGATGGGCTATGCGGGCTTCCTTCTGGCCTTGGGCTCTGTCTGCTGTCCAGAGACTTTCCCTGCCTGCGTTTGCAGAGTTGTCTAGGTTTACAGGCAGTTTTCTCACCTCTGGCCATCCTCTGTCCCAGGATACATGGAAGGACATAGGTTTACACCTGTCTTCAGGGGTGCATGGTTGGTGGCTGTGGCCCCTGCAACCCAGTGTCTCCCAACCAGCTCAGTAAGGAGCTCAAAGGCAAAAGTGGACTCACGGGTCTTTCTAGCTGAGTCTTCAATGAAGAGGGAGGAAATATCTTCATCCACACCCACTTCATTTTTGGCAATGCAGGTATATGCCCCTGTGTCTTCATACCGAACACTGCCGATGTGGAGCTCGCTCCCATTGGCTATAGAAAGAACAGAGCACAGGGTGGCCTGCTCAGCTGCGACCTCCCCCCTGCCTTTCTCTCTCCTACTGAGAGCATTGAGGTTAAAAGTACAGCCCCTCAGCAGGCTGAGGGCAGTCAGTACCCTGATATATACCGAGGAAGGGCTGGAACAGTGGAGCTGAACTGCAGGTGACCAGGGCCCTAGCTGACAGCATCTCATCATTGTGTTCAGAGAGATCTGTGTGAGACTACAGAGCAGGAAAATCGGGAGAGACATTTATTTGCTCCCTGTGTCTGACTTAGAAACAAATCACCCTCTTATTCCCATTCCTAGAGAGAGTATCAGCTTGAACTTGATGGCATTAATGGCACAGAGACATCAAGGGGGACTCTTACCTAAAAGGGAGAGCTGTTTTGACATCTGGGTGGAGACATCCATGCCATTTTTTAGCCAAGTGATTCTGGGCATAGGAATGCCCTCTGCGTGACATTTCAGGCTGGCCGCCACCCCGGGCTCCTGTGCCTGGGTCTCTGGATAGACGCGGATGACAGGTGGCACTGTGGGCGAGAGTTAGTGCTGGTGAGAACAGGTCTTCACCTGCCTCGGGCCTGTGGTCCCACACTGAGACTCTGCCCAGAGAGCTGAACCGAAGGCAATTCTGGAGTTCTCTTTGTAACTAGTTTGCAAACATTCTGCAGCAACTCAGGCTCTAAAAGAAAAAGCTATAAAATGGATTATAGGCAATAAATATGTCAGGCTTTGTACTCTGTAATTCATGGCACTCATCATTATTCTAAATATGATCAGAAAGGCATCCAAATATTTAAGGCTGTTCAGCTGCTACACATAAAGAGCAACAACCGCCAAAATTTATTTCTGAATGAATAAAATTCAGATATATTATTTCTGTTATCGGAAAGCCATTGGACAGGGACTTAATTTCTTGCAGGAAGTGCTTCACAAAGCACTTATGGGCATTGACTGGCAGGGCTACTAATTACATCACTGCTCTAGGGAAGCCCATTGATCTTCCAGTGGGTCATTTTATTTCTCCACTTCTCACCCCCTGGAACATGGGTACAAGGCATATGTCCCCCCTTGTTCGTTCTTGACTCAGCTGTGGGCCCTGGCAGTCAAGTGTGGGACTGGGGATATGACCAGGCCTACTCATCAGATGAGCAGGGCTGGGCAGGGCGTCAGCACCCTCCCCCCTCTGGCCTTTCCGACATGGGCTGTCTGTAGGGCAGGAAGAAGTAAGGGTCGTCTGAGGGTCTTCCCTCCTACCCTGAGCTCTAGGCCCAGGAAATAAAATAATGACCATTTTCAGTGGAATTGTGGCTCTTACTTATTCATATATTTTACTCTATATACTTCCAAAAAGGCTTTGTGAGGGCTCATGTAATGGCATGGATATGAAACTAAGTAACAATAAAAACCATGTCATATGTCTTTTGGAAATGTGGGAGGATTCCTCCTGAAGTGAGCAACAACATTTTCCCAGAGTTCTTTGGACACTCCTAAAGGCAAGCCACTCCAGTATTCTTGCCTGGAGAATTCCATGGACAGAGCAGCCTGCTAGGCTACAGCCCATGGGGTCACCAAGAGTTGGACACGACTGAAGCGATTGAGCACATTGTCTGATAAAGGAAAGTGATCCAGTATGTTAGGAGAGAGATTTCCTCTGGGACTAGAGATAGAACAAATTGATGTGCATATAGAAGGAAGTGATAAAGCTGATCCTAGAACCTGAAAACTTCTAGTGATCTGTGCTTGGATGGGCTGAGGACAAAAGAAAAATTCTATCCCCTCATTGTGAGAAATGGATGCTGTAGCTCTTCAGGAAGCTGGTAATAATCTGATCAACTTAGTTTGAGTTTCAAGTCTTTCCTCTGGTTGATCTTTGGGGCAAAGTAAGAGGCCAAGGATAAAGCCAAATGGATAGCTAGCAAAGGGCACAAACCCACATTCAGAGTGACCAGAGCTGTCTGCATAATATCAGCTTGGAAGTGCTAACCACAGAGACCAAACAACAATAAAGTCTGAGCCATTTCCTTGGTGTTTCTTTGTCTGCAGTTCTAGGGGAAGAGTCCCAGGAGGTGGGAGAAGGTCCTTGTCACAGGTCAGGCCACTGGAGATGGAGTTTGTAAATGGGGCTCTAGCTAAGGCGTACCTGGAGGGCTGCTTAGAACACAGAAGTGCATCTCCCTTCTCTGACTCCCCTTGGTTCAAAGAGCAAAGAAACAGTAATTTATCTAGAAAACCTCCTTATAACCTGAATTTTGTAAAGGGAGGAATGGTGTTCAAGTGGAAAAGTTAGTAGGGTTTTGCTCAAGGCTCAGAGATAGGGCTGGGGGCTCAGGAGCACTGGACTGGTGAGGAGTTGGATAAGGAGGTAGAGTATCCTGGGTTATAGAATGTGGGAGGCCAGGACCTGGGAGTGAATAACCTTGGTTCCTGCTAGATCACTATTTATTTATACAAGCCTGCCAAGCAACCACAAGGAAGAATCAACAAAAATAGAATCAGAAAGGAATGAATCAACTTGCCAAAAAAGAGAGGATCTGATAAATCTGAGACCTGGCTTTTCATGAAAATCAATAAAATAGCCAATTTTCTGGTAAGGCTGGTTACTAAAAAAAAAAAAAAAAAAAAAAGAACACAGAGGAGGTTTAAAAGTATGGAAATACTATGTTCAATTATAGGTAATAAATATCAAAATCTCAATGAGACAAATCACTTAAAAGGAAACTTTAAAGTATTGACATGGAATCAAGAAGAAAATACTTAAAACATTAAAAACACTACTTTCCAGTTATTCAATGAATACATTGTAGAGATCTGCTATACCATAAGGGCCTATAATCAGCATGTTATATTGTGCACTTAAACATCCATTAAGAGGGTATATCTCATGTTATGTGTTCTCACCGCAAAACAAACAAGAAACACAAAGGGACTCAAGGAAACTTGCAGGGGTGATGGCTATGTCTGTTACCTTGATTGTGGTGGTAGTATCCTATGCGTGTACATGTCCAAAGTCATGAATTTGTATATATTAAACATCTGTATATAAATTGTACCTCTATAAAGCTGTTTTTTTAAAAAGCACTACTGATTAGTTTCATAGGGAAGCACCCTGATTCGTTTCATAAGGAAGTTCTTTTTAGGAATGGCTAATTCCTAGAGCATACCACAGAGAAGATGTACCAAATTTTATTCTGAAGCTAGTATAACCTAGACATGGAAACCTGCCAAAGAGAGTACACTATAGATCACTACAGACCTAACTCATTCAGCACTAGATATACCCAAATCTCAAGTAAAATATTAGCAAATCAGGGTTCCAGACAAGATGGTGGAATAGAAGGACTTGCACATACTCCTCTCACAAAAACACCAAAATCACAACTAATTGCTGAACTACTGTTGGGGAAAAAAAGACTGGGACCTACCAAGAAAGAGATTTTACACCCAAAGACAAAGAAGAAGCCATAAGGAGGTGGCAGAAAGGGAGCTTTTGTGATATAATCAAATCCCATACCTACCAGGTGGGTGACCCACAGACTAGAAAATAATTGTATCACAGAGGTTCTGCTGCAAGAGTGAGAGCTCTGAGCCCCAGTCAGGCTTCCCAGCCTGAGGGTCTAGCACTGGGAGGAGGAGACCCCAGAGCATTTGGCTTTGAAGGCTAGTGGGGATTGAGTGTAGGACTGGGAAAAACTCCACAGGAGTGGGAAAAACAGAGACTCTACTCTTGGAGGGTGCACACAAGATTTCACATGCACTAGGACCCAGCACCCTACTCCAGTACTCTTGCCTGGAAAATCCATGGACAGAGGAGCCTGGTGGGCTGCAGTCCATGGGGTCGCTAGGAGTTGGACACAACTGAGCGACTTCACTTTGACTTTTCACTTTCATTCATTGGAGAAGGAAATGGCAACCCACTTCAGTGTTCTTGCCTGGAGAATCCCAGGGATAGGGGAGCCTGATGGGCTGCCATCTATGGGGTCACACAGAGTTGGACACGACTGAAGCGACTTAGCAGCAGCAGCAGGACCCAGCACAAAACAAAGCAGTGACTCCATAGGAGCCAAGGCTAGACATACCTCCAGGTCTTGGAGGGTCTCATGGGGAGGCAGGGGTTGCTGTGGCTCTCTGTGGGGGCAAGGATACTGATGGCGGAGGCTCCAGACAATACTGATCAGTGTGAGCTCTCCTGGACGTCACCATTTTGGCAATGAGACCTGGCCCACCCAACAGCCCTGCAGGCTCCACTGCTGGGACACGTCAAGCCAAACAACCAGCAGAGTGGGAACACAGCCCACCCATCATCTGACAGGCTGCCTAAAGTTGCACCGAGCTGACAGTCACCTCTAAACACATGCCTTGACATGACCCTGACACTAGAGAAACAAGACACAGCACCATGCACTGCTAGGCAGCACCAGTCCCCCTCAGCAGGAAGCCTGCACAAGCCCCTGGGCCAACCCGACCCGCCAGAGGGCAGGCATCAGAAGCAAAAAGATCCTGCAACCTGTGGAAAGGAGACTGCAGACACAAAAAGGTAAAATGAGACGGCAGAGAAATTTGTTCCAGACAAAAGAACAAGATAAAAACCATGAAGAACAATTAAGTGAAATGCAGATAGGCAATCTACCTGAAAAAGAATTCAGAGTAATGATAGTAAAGATGATCCAAGATCTCAGAAACAGAATGGAGGCACGGACTAAGAAGACACAAGAAGTGTTTAACAAAGACCTGGAGGAAGTACAGAACAAACACAAAGAGATGAAAAATACACTAGAAGAGATCAATAGCAAAGTAAATGAGGCAGAAAAATGGATAAGTGAGCTGAAAGACAAAATGGTGGAAATCACTGTCATGGCAAAGAGTAAAGAAAAAAGAAAGAAAAGAAATGAGGACAGTCTAAGAGACCTCTGGGACAACATCAAATGCCCTAAGAAAGATACTTGGCACAGTTGATGCCAGAAGAGAAAAGATTAAATGCACCAGCATTCACAGTATAGAGGTACCAGAAGGAGAAGAGAGAGGGAGTGAACCTGAGAAAATATTTGAAGAGATAATAGCTGAAAACATCCCTAAGGAGTTGCCATAGACCCAGCAGTCCCACTTCTGGGCGTGTATCTGGAGAAAACCATGATTCAAGGGGATACACTCACCCCAGAGTTCACTGCAGTGCTGTTTACAATAGCCAAGACATGGAAGCAACTGAAAGGTCTACTGACAGACGAAGAATATGTGGTATAATTTATAAGCCATTTTAAAGAATGAAATAATGTAATTTGCTGCCACATGGATGGACACAGAGATTATCTTACTAAGGGAAGTAAGGCAGACAGAGAAAGGTAAATATCACATGATACCACTGATATTCGGAATCTATAAAAATGATACAAATGGGGTTGGGGCTGGAGGTTCTGGAGAATGGAAAGCGTGATGGAGGCACAGAGCCCGTTGGCCGAGGATGGCTTCAGTCAGGTCACCCGCAAAGGTGGCCTGCGGGCGAAGAAACGGCAGGCCGAGCAGCCGTCCACGTCAGAGGAGGGAGGCGACGCGACCTGCATGGACTCCGAGGAAGCCCGACCCGCTAAGAGGCCCGTCTTCCTGCCCCTCTCCGGGGACGGGTTCCTGAATGCGAAAGAAGAAACCAGGAAAATTCCAGTCCCAGCTAACAGATACACTCCACTAAAAGAGAACTGGCTGAAGATATTTACTCCTATTGTGGAGCATTTGGGACTTCAGATACACTTTAACTTGAAATCGAGCAATGTTGAAATCAGAACTTGTAAAGAAACTAAAGATGTTAGCGCTCTGACAAAAGCAGCTGATTTTGTGAAAGCCTTCATTCTTGGGTTTCAGGTGGAGGACGCACTTGCCCTCATTAGGCTGGATGACCTCTTTCTAGAGTCTTTTGAAATTACAGATGTTAAACCTTTAAAGGGAGATCACCTGTCCAGGGCAATTGGCAGAATTGCTGGCAAAGGAGGAAAAACCAAATTCACCATCGAGAATGTGACCCGGACGAGGATAGTTTTAGCTGATGTGAAAGTTCACATCCTTGGTTCTTTTCAAAACATCAAGATGGCAAGAACTGCCATTTGCAACCTCATTCTGGGAAATTCTCCATCAGAGGTTTATGGCAATATTCGAGCTGTGGCTAGCAGAGCGGCAGACCGATTCTGATTTCACATCAAGGACTTTAATCTTTGACCTCTGTAGAGAAAAAGACTTTACTTCTACATATGGTCACCCAACACCATATGAAGAACTTTTCAGTCATGGGTACCATTATTATACTAGCACATTAAGTATAATTTATCATTGTTTCCATTTTAAATCACATGTAGCAGGTTTGTGTAGTTTATAATCCTCTCATTTGGGGGGAAACCTATTCTAAGTAACAGTTCTTTATTTTCTGAGTTTAAAATTTATGTTTTCTAAATTTATAAACATTTCTTTTCTGTCAGTTGTAATTAAAAGAAATATCTCAGAAAACCTCTCTGAATTATGACCCTTAATAGTCATAGTTTGAGTATACTCTTTGAAATAAGAAAGATGATCTTTGTACCTATTTTTGCAGTTTGTAAAAATAAGTGTTCAATAAAAGCAGTCAGACCTTAAAAAAAAAATGATACAAACGAACTTATTTGCAAAATAGACTCACGGACTTAGAAAATAAACACATGGTCAACAAAGTGGGGAGGAATAAATTGAGAGTTTGAGATAGATCTATATACCCCATTATATTTAAAAAAGGACCTACTAAAAAATGACCTACTGTATAACACGTGGAATTCTGCTCAATATTCTGTAATAACCTAAATGGGAAAACTTTTTGAAAAAGAATAGATACACGTATAACTGAATCACTTTGCTGTACACTTGAAACTAGCAAAGCTAACACTATCGATCAACTACATTCTAATACAAAGTAACAATAACATACTGATGGACCTTGAGATAGGAGAAGCAGTCAAAGAGAAATGTCATATGATATCATTTATATGTGGGAAAAATGATACAAAACAGAAACAGACCCACAGACTTCAAAAGCAGACTTATGCTTGCCAAAGGGGGAATGTGAAGGAGAGGAATACATTATGAGTTTTGGATTAACACACACATACAGCAATCCACTCCAGTATTCTTGCCTAGAAAATTCCATGGACAGAGGAGCCTGGTGGGCTATAGTTCATGGAGTGGCAAAGAGTCAGTCACAACTGAGCGACTGAGCATAGAAAAAAAATGGGCTTCCCAGGTGGCTCAGACCATAAAGAATCTGTTTGCAATGCAGGAGACCTGGGTTTGATCCCTGGGTTGGGAAGGTCCCCTGGAGAAAGGAATGGCAACCCACTCCAATATTCTTGCCTGGAGAATCCCATGGACTGAAGAGCCTGGTGGGCTACAGTCCGTGGGTTTGCAAAGAGCTGGACACAGCTAAGTGACAACACTTTCACCTTTCCAGGTGGCACTAGTTATAAAGAACCTGCCTGCCAATGCTGGAGATAAAAGAGGCACGGGTTCAATTCCTGGGTGGGAAAAATCCCCTGGAGGAGGGCATGGCAACCCACTCCAGTATTCTTGCCTGCAGAATCCCATGGACAGAGGAGGCTGGCTGGCTATGGTCTGTAGGGTTGCAAAGAGTTGGACACCACTTTAGTGACTTAGCATGCATAGCTTACCTTATATAAAACAGAAAATCAACAGAGACTTACTCTATAGGACATGGAACTTTACTGAATATTCTGTAATAACCTATAGGGGAAAGAATCTGACAAAGAAGGAGTATATGTATAAGTAAATCACTTAGTGGGATACCTGAAACTAACACCACACTGTAAATCAATTATACTCCAAAATAAAATAAAAATTAAATTAAAAACACAACAAACCAAATACACACATAAAAATATTAGCAAATCAAATCTAGCATGGAATTAAAAGAACATACTGGGGCCAAATATAACATGCTTCAGTGACTATTAGGAACTCTGTAATTAATCATACCCAAGTCAAAGGCAGTCAAAAAAGAAACACCATTTGATAATTTTGCTAGACACTAAAAGGCATTTGAAAAAAAAATTAGAAATGCATTTCCTGGAGGAAAAAACCTCAATAAAATAGAAACAGAATAACATTTTCTTCCTACAATGAAGAATCTCTCTATAAAATGAAAGAATGGCACCATTCTTTTCAGAATGTTGAAACATGAAGCGGGGGAAAAAACAAAAGAGGAAAGAAGGTAATATCAGGCTGCCAACATTTGGTGGATGTTATTGTCAACAGAAGGCAAGAAATTGGGAAGGAACAAATATTAAAGAGATGGAGAAAAATGATACTTTGTTAGGATAAGGTCCAGATAATGAACCAAAAATGAAAGGTTTTAAAAGTGAGTATTGTAAGGGGGCCAGCACCCAAACAGACAAACTTATGTACTAGCAGTGACAAGACAGAAAACACAGCGGACTACATGAAGGAAATTATAACATCCCCCTGAAGACACTGAAAAAAGACTTGAAAAACTAGACAGAGATGATCTTGGATAGGAAGGCTTACTGTCGTTAGGAAACAAGATACTCCAAATTATGCCAAATATTTAATCTAATTCCAGTTCAAATCAATTGGTGGGGTCTTGACAAAACAATTCTCAAATTTAGCTAGAAGAAAGTGTGCAAGAATAGTGGAAGAAATTTTGAAAAACATGTCATGATGTGACATTTTTTTCATACCAGGTGTCACAAAGTATTTCCAGAATTACGATAGCTAATGGGGGAGGGGAGAGGAGGAGGGAAAGGGAGAGAGGGCAGGGGCATTGGTGGTGGTGAGGAGGGCTGAGGGAATTCCCGTCTTTGAGTCCAGCACCACATTAATGGTCTTGGTTGATTTTACAAAGTTCTGTCAACTCAATATTGTGCAGCCAACATTTATTAACTCTTATCCCGTGGAACACAGGGAAATTAAACCAGTCAATCCTAAAGGAAATCAACCCTGAACATTCATTGAAAGGACTGATTCTGAAGCTGAAGCTCCAATACTTCCGCCACCTGATGCGAAGAGCTGAGTCACTGGAAGAGACGCTGATACTGGGAAAGGTTGAGGGCAGGAGGAGAAGCGGGTGACAGAGGATGAGATGGTTGGATGGCATCACCGACTCAGTGGACATGAGTTTGAGCAAGCTCCAGGAAAGTGAAGGACAGGGAAGCCTGGCATGCTGCAGTCCATGGGGTCACAAAGAATCATACAGAATTAAGTGACTGAATAACCACCAAGTGTCAGGCATTACACACAGAGCGTGAAAAAGACTGACTCAGCCTCTGGCCTCATGAAGCTTCCTGTCAGGAGGAAGGTGAATGACATAATTGCTAGTGTGATGGGCATGACAAGAAGGCGAATGGGGACGGGGTCTGGGAAGACTTATCTGAACAGAGCACTCAGGTGCACTCTCTCCACCTCACAAAGGAAACACCGACCTTCCTTCTGCCCCGGTGCCCCCCTCTATTGATAGTAGGTTTGTCCTGGGAGCTGCGGGTTTGTGGACTGCCCTCCTCAGTGAGGTACCCGGTGGCCAGCACCAGCCTTGAAGACTGGCCTTTGCCCCTGCCCTGAGGTCTGATGGGACTCTGGATCCAAGAAGAGGTCAACTTGAGCATGTACTTGCATCCCCTGGTGGGAGGGTCGGGTGGGGTGCTTGTTAAAACAATGCTGGGCCCACCCCACAGCGTTCTGATCCCAGAGGGGTGGGGGACTGGTTTCTGCTCGTCAGGTTGTAGGTGAGATGCTGGGTCAGCCCTGATGGGGGAGCTCTCACAGATGGATTGAACTGAAAAAGGTGGCAGCATTGTAGAACAAAACAAACCCTAACTAAAAGTTGAAGGTGTGGAATCATCCACTCAAAAACAAGGGTCTATTTGCTGGGCAAAGACACTGGGCCTCTAGTGGCAGGGGTTAGAAGACGGCTCACGGGTGCCGAGAGGGGCACCCTTGGCCGGACTGGAGGTCTCCAGTTGCTGAAGCCATCCTGGGGGTCTATAACCACTCCTCCTCAGACCTCAGTCTGTCCATCAGAGTAAAGATGGGCCTCAATCCTCAAATGCTCCGCCTCGCAGTGGCCCCGTCCCCAGTCTCATCTCCAACTCAGGACCACCAGGACACGTTTGCTCATGCCCTTGGCGTGGGATCCTGTCAGTCTTCACAAGAGGTGAGGTCTCTGGGGGCATCCCTTATCTAAAACCTGCTATTGTACCTTCTAGAACTCATGTTCCACCATCAGCAAAATATCCTCTCTCCTCAGACTCTTCTGTGAGTGTCCCTTCACCTTCTCACTCAGACGGAAGCCTGGCGACACTCCTCCTGCAGCCCCTTAAGTGGGTGCAGCTCCCTCTCCCCTTTGTCCCCCACCTCATAGGCTGGGAGGTGGGGCAGACCCTCTCTTTCCCTTCTCCAGAAAAACGCCGGTTTTGAGTTTTCTGTCCCAAGAGCCTAATTCCTAGATTCCATCCCCTCACATTACGTCAGGACATTGCTGCAGCACTTTTCTTTCCCTCCTGTATCAGTTCCCCATTTCAACTGGATCTTTCCTACCAGTCCACAAATGCTTTTAATTTCCATCTTGGGGGAAAAATACCCAAACATTCTGCTTTTCTCCCCAAATGTGCCTTGTTTTTCTTCTTTGAAATACCCTGAAGAGTTATCCACACTTGGTGGCTCTCACTTCTCTTCCCCCAAGAGCCAGCTCCAGCAGACCCATCCCCACAACACCATGGAAACGTCTCTGCTCTGGGCCTCAGTGACGCCCAGCTCCACTGACCCGATCCAATGGCCAGTTCCTTGTCCTCACCTTCCCTGACCTACCTCTGGTTGAATTCAGCATAGCTGATCACTCCGTCCCGGATACCACACTCCTGGTCCTCCTATCTCTGTGGCTTTGTCTGTGCCTTCCTGGCTGCTCTTTCTCACCACTGTCCCCTCTCCCCGCAACAAGGTTCTCAGTGCTATCGTGCCTGCTTGCTGGACTTTCTCTATCTGTCCTCCTTCAGCGTCTACCTTGGTCCATTGACGTTGAACACCACCCACCCTGTGAGGCATATGGCATTTATTCCTCCAGTCAAAACCTCTCCCTTCAACTTCAGACTTAGATACTACACGGGCTATGACACCTTGTCTTTATCATGTCACCACCAGCTCCTGATCTTCCTTCCCCAAGCCTGCTCCTTCACCCTCTTCTCCGCTCAGCGAATGGCCACTCCTCCTCCTTAAAGATCGTTTGGAGGCATCTTTGACTTTCCCACATGGACACAATATCATCTTTTCAGTAAGGCCTTGACCTGCCATTCTACCTAAATTTTCCAGCTTTTACTGGAGTCTTCTTATCCCCTCCTGTTTAAAACATTTCCCCCCTCAGTATCCTCCACCCTTTGACTTGCTCCGCAAGGATGGGGATTTTGGTGTCTCCACTGCTGTGTTTTCAGTGCTTAGCCTGGTGAGTGTTATGAAGAAAAATTCAGTAAATGCTTGTTGAATGAATGACCATCCTGGGATGACGTGGTGTTGGTGGCAAGGCAGGGTGGAGGAGAGATGAGGGTGGGAAGGGAGATTCTTAGCCAAGGGAACAATCAGTGCAGGGCAGGGGAGTCAGGGGGCAGGGCAGGCATGTCTGGGAGCGAGGCGTTCACAGGGTAGGAGCATGTGGGAGGGGTGGGGCAGGGCCCAGGTCCCAGTATGTGTGCATACGTGGACTCCTGGGCGTGGAAGCTGATGTTGCCACTCTGAGAAACAGTGGCCTGGGCCTCCATTCCCATGGTTCCTGAGAGATTGGCATGGTGGAGGCCAAAGTAGCACAGCTCAGCCAGCAGCAATGGGAAGGGGCCCTGCAGACTGACCCAGGCCCTGGGTTAGATCAGTGCCAGTGGCTTCCTGGGTCTTCCTGGCCCCACGCCCTGCATGGTGGAGTGGAGGGTAGGGTGGCCTGTGAATGGAAGGCAGACTCCAGGGCACCAAGGAGCTCCACCGAGAAGCCCATTTTGCCCTGCCTTGACCTTTGCAGAGCTGATAACTGGTACTAGGATGTCAGCGGGAAAAAATAAAACCATCCCATCATTTGGGTGGGAGCCTGGTCACTGCTTACAGAACCCAACTGTGTTCCTCAAGTGCGATGGGGCATCGCTAAGACTGAGGTGGTGTGGACCAGGTCTGAGTGAGCACTGTAGCCAGAGCCATGGACCCAGCCTCCTGTCAGGAGAGGGAGGGCCTGAGAAGAGCCCTGAGCAGGGAGGCATCCAAGACCTTGGTACCTGAGGTCCCTGTTTGGGTAGGTTCCCATCAGAGAAAAGTCCTGCATTTTGTTTGTGAGAGACTACCCTCTCCACAGTAGGGCTGGGTAGAGATGAAGCTCTCTGCCAGGAGCAAGGCAAAGCCCAATTGCTTTCCTTCGGCCCTGATCTCCTCTCTTCCTTTGTGTTAATTCACACACCAAAATCACTCGAAATTAATGTTGTCCTGGGTAAACACATTCATTTCCTTTTAAATTTGCAAAACCTTCCCGTGAAAACATTTGAATCATAAGGCAACAGCACATTTTCTTTGGGAAACATCGATCATTTCCAAGGTGAAAGGCAGCATAAATATGTCTTAAGTAAGACACACATTCACAAAAGTACCAAGCTGCAGTAATCAACAGATTCGGGAGATTACTATTGTGTTTTGGGAATGAATCGTTACTTGTCTGAACTGTGGGGAGGTCGAGGGTGTTTTTAATTTAATGGATTAATCATTTATGTCTGAAGTTTTTCCTCTTTCTTATGGAAGCAATGCAGGAGGTTTGCATGAAGTTATAAATCATGTCAGTGTTTGGGTCTCATCTCTGGGAGGCCTGGTCTACGGGGAAGTTATACTAATAATTTGAGAAAGAAAGGAAATAGTTGCCTAGAAGCGTTCCCTTTAGCAAACCAGATCAAGGCAGAGTTCTGGATGGAGAAGCCCCAGAAGGTGCCCAGAAGCTCAGCCTGTATGTGCGGTCCTGCCTCTGCCACCAGGGAATGGAGCAGCTCCAGGGAGAAGTCTATATTTTATTCCTGGCCCAGCAACTTCCTCTGGATCTTGATCTTCCCATCTGTATAATGGGTTGCAAGCTCTGTGAGCTCAGACCATCTGTGTGCACCAACTATGGTTAAAATATGGTTTGAGACAAAACAAAATCTCCCCTATATCTGTCCCATCCTGGACTTTGAATTACATCTTTCCAGGTATTTCCCAAGCATTTGACATGTATCTTATCTCATCAAGCCTATAAGGCAGGAGGTATATTGTTATTCCCATTTTATAGGTGAGTTTACCCACCTAAGATGTATGTCAAGGAAGTACCAGCACTAGGATTTGAACTCAGGCCTCTCTGGCTCAGAGTTCATGTCTTGACCTTATGACAAAGGTGTCTCCAGTTTGGGTCTGCACTGTGCCTTGGATGGAACAGCCTCACCCAGTTCCTATTCGTCTGAGTGGCTTCACATGAATGATTTCTCTGTCTCTTGGGCCCACCAGCTACATACTTGGCATGCCTGCCGGTCACCTGGAGAATTCTGAGCTTCTGAGAGGCAGGGGGCTGGCCAAGGCGTCCCCTCCCCACTTCATCATCCTCCCCTTCCTGTCCTCACTCTGACCGAGGAGAAGCTAGCAGGAGCAACTGACATGGAACATCACTCCCTTTGTGTCCCAGGCACTGACTCAGCTCAAATAAGCCACAGGCCCTCTCCAGGCCAAGAGGAGACCAAACCTCACCACGTGCAGCACAGCTGGGTGACCACACTTAATTCTACCCAGGTTACTAGGGGACATCTTTCATGCTTTTGACTCATGCTGGGGATGAACGACAAAAAGGAACAAATCCTACAGATGAGCCTGTTACTGCTCTCTCACAACTTCATAACAAGATGACCCAGTAAGGTAGTATTGCTTCTGTACTGAGCACAGACAGTGCCTTCTCTCCTTCTCAGTCCTTCTGCTTGGAAGCCCCCAAGCCCACTGCCTCTGTGAGTTTTCCCCAGAAGCCCAGCCCTCTTGACCCTGGGACCCTGAGCTGCATCGGTGTCTGCACAGTGGTCTGCTGAGCCCACCTAGAGCTGGATGACCAAGCTGTGCAGGTCACCAACATCAGTCCTGCTGAGGGCAGGGGCTGCCCTTACATCTGAACTGTAAGTCCTTCATTGGATACCTGCTGCTTCTGACCTGAGCTCAGCACCTGGGGCAGGAGTAGGCCAGGCAGGTTTGCTGTTTCCTGTCTGCAACACCCCCCACCCCCGCAGTGTGCCCCCACAGCAGATCAACACCAACCTGCCGACCGACCACACCTGGATTCTCCAGCAGCCACAATGCAATGTTCCAGAGTGAAGGGGCAGAAAAGGCATTAAGAGTCCAGGCTTTGGTGTCAAGATCTATTTTGCAGTTACTAATTGTAGGGCTGAGGGTCCTGGGCAAGTAATTTAATCTCTCTGTAGTTTCCTCATCTGTGAAACAGAGAAGGTGCCCAGTAGGTATCTGGGAAACCTTCCTACTGTAATTGTGTCTTTCATGCCATTCTACTTTCAACAGCATCTTCCCATCTTCCCACAAGATAGGATGGTTTTCCCTCTCAGTCAACAGAGTAAGCTTCACTTCTGGAAAACCTTGTGTCTTGTCCCTGGTCAACCAGCAATGGACTCATGTCCTTGGGAGGCAATACTGGGTCTACCTTAGTGCTGTCTCGCATGAGGAGTTGCTTAATGGACCCAAATGCCACCCCAGGTGCCAGTGGCCAGCCCAGCCCAGGGGCCTCAAGGGCTCCTGGAGTGAGGCCCACCCGGATGGCCTAGCCTGACCGCCATGGAGCTGAACACAGTGCGCCATGGAATGAGGTAGAAAGCCTACTGCAAAATACAGAGGTCCTGGGACTACCTTGGTGGCCCACTGGTTAAGCATCCACATTGCAATGCAGGGGACACGGGTTTGATCCCTGGTTGAGGAACTAGGATTCCACATGCCTCGGGACAACTAAGCCCACAGGCCCCAACTCCTGAGCCTGTGCACCACAACTAGAGAGTCTGCGCCACAGCGGAAGATCCCACATGATGCAATGCGGATCCTGACTGCGCAAATAAGACCTGATGCACCAGATAAACAAATAAATAACCAATAAAATTATTTAAAAATATACAGAGGTCCCAGTGTGCTGCCTCTGACTCTAGGACTTCAGCTTAAAGAGAAGCCTTAAATCTCTCGGCAATCAGAAAATGGATTTCGAGTGGCCTCTTTCTGGATCTCAGCAGGGAGGTTTTGCTGTTTCAACTTCCTGAGGCCCCAAGTAGCCCCTTTAGCAAGAGGCTGGTGGGTGGGTAGGGAGGCTTGAACAAAATTCTCCAGCTGCACAGCCCACTGTCCACCCGAGTAGTGACAGGGAGCAGCCTAGTCTCTGCTTTAAAGCCAGCAGCACATGGTGTCCACGGGTCTGGGCCCTGCTCCCGGACTCGGCACTGGGAGGGAGGAAATAGTTCATCCCCCATCATGAGCTCTGTCTCAGAATTCTGGGGGACCACGAGGCAGAAGGATCCCCCAGCAATTTGTGTGGACCTGCAATTTGTATATTGAAAGTATTTAAACCACAGCAACTCCTGCAGAAACCTGAGGTGAGTTACTCTGGCTCCTGGGCACGTGGATTCCCCCACCCAGGCCCCTCTCCCCACAGATTTGTTCTGGAGGAAATGAAGAGGACCAGGCTCAAGCCCTCTCCTTGTGCCCTCGGTTCTTGTGGGGTGGGGGCAAGATGTGAAGGGTTGGATGGAGGATCTGGGAATTCTTGATTTCCCATTTTTAGCTGGTCTGAGGACCAGAGGGAGCTGTGCCAAGTCATATGGAGTTGTGCACCCACGCATTTACCAACACTGTACAGTGCTGGGTACCACTCGCCAGCTATAGATGGCAGTGCCCTCTTCACACTGCAGAGCACACAATCTGCCCCTGGAGTGCCCCAGACACTGCCTCCCGGCTGCACACACAAATTGAACTCTGAATGCCAGCCTGGATGGCTCATCCAAGAGATGTTATAACTAGGAACCTGTGTGTTATTTCTGATGAAATCCAGAAACTTCACTGTACATCTGGAGTCAAGCCAACAAGCATAGCCACAAAACCCCAGAGGATTAAGTATGTCCCAGCTCAAGGGAAATACTAATAAAATATGACTTAGGCAGTATGAATATAAAAATCCCTAAAACATCCTACAGGACAAGTGCAGAGGCAAGCTGGGCTTACTCTGTTGTCCTTAAATGGCTTGTCACCCAGGATCCCAGAGGCAAGTGATACTGAACCTTGTGATGCAATGATCTTCAACACTGGGTACACTTTATCTTAAACCAGCAGCCCTGGACACCGGCTGGCACCAAGGATCTGGGGCTGACTTGGAGCTTTCACATTATTCTCTGGTGCACAGACACCCTGCTCAGGCTTGCTTGGTGCCAGCAGGGGGGTCCAGCTGGGCATGGCTTGACACGCCAAATTTCCCTGGGGTGCTGACCCACCTAAATGACTCACCCCCTCCCACCTGGACTCACTTCATCAGAGGAGGCTTCCTGGAAGAGCCGGATTGGGAAGTGAGTTAGCAGACTCTGCCCCTGCCCACCGCCCAGATACGGGAGCAATGGGACACTTTGGGGTCAGGTATTTCTTCAAGAAGACAGAATGCCAAGAGAGGAGGAGGGTTATTCTGAGCAGCCTTTGGGGAACACTTTGGGGCAACAACATGCATGGAGCCATTTACTAACCATTCACCTGCAGGACGTGGGTCTGGAACAGCTGCTCGTGGCCGGAGGCGTGGCAGGTGTAATTGCCCATGTGGATGGTGGTCACCTTGGTGATGTAGAGGGAGTCGTCCTCTCCGAAGTCCTGCTTAGGCAAGGAAGACAAGATTGGCTTCTCTGTTGAGTGGGCTGGAAAGGACAGCCAGATCTTGGGATTTGCCAGAAAACAGAAACCCTGTAGCTGCAAGGATGTCCTTTTTGCTTGGCCCCTTGCTCAGCCAGAGCTGCCTGTGGAGCTGGGCAGCAGGACTGCCGTGTCTCCACCGTGCTGCTTGCCCAGACCCTGTACGTCATTTTACGACCTGATTCACCTTCTCTGGGAGGTCTGGCTGAATGCCTTCTCTAGGACCCTCCATCTCCATTTCTATAGCTGGCCTCACCTGCCTTGCCTGTTAACCCTGCTGCTGCTTGGCTGGTTTCTTGGACTCTTGTCCACCTGTTGAGATGCTCTGGAGGGCAGCCTCCTTTGCAAACTTTTTCTTAAAAGACTGTATAGCAAATATTTTGGCTTTGTGGGCCATAGGGCTCTGTCAACTACTCAACCCTGCCTTGAGGCATGAAAATAGCCATACTGATACCTAAATTCATGAGTATCACTATGTTTCAATGAAATTTTATTAAAAAATGGGGTGGGCTGCATTTGGCTCACAGGGTATGGTTTGCCTATCACTGGTTTAGATTACCTCCCTCCCCAAATAATTTCAGGCAGCTTGCAGAGATCTGGGTAACCCCAGCGAAGGAAAACAGAACTCTGAGGAAAATGAAGGCAAACAGAAAACAAGGGCAGGATGTAAAAGAGAGCAGGTGGGGCCAATGTCAGCCATTCCATGAGAGATTGCTCAGTGAAAGCCTTGTCCCTGTGATATCTGCAGCCTCACTTGGGGTCTGATTTGGCCAGCACGTGGGGAAGGATGAGCAGGAGCGAGCATCGAACTGATCAAAGTCACGTGCTAAGCACAGGGCATGAAGCACTGCCCCAGGGGCTCTCCAGCCAGCTGCCTCTCATGCAGAGCCCTGCACAATGCTGGCCCACCCAGGCACTAGCTGCAGACAGGCTGGGGATGGAGCTGCTTGGCGTTTCAGGGAGTTTGGTGTTAGCTACCAAACATGTCTGAGGTGTGGTACTCAGAGCTTATTGGGCAGAACAGATCCTGACTCCCTGGTAAGAAACGGGGCTGGCAGCACTAGCTGCAAGGAGTGATGGGGGAAGCCCGGGGCTGCACTCAGGAGACTCAGGTTTTAGCTTGAACTCTATTATTGACCAATGTCCCCTCATCCCTCTGGGAACTGGTTTCCCCTGCCTGGAAGTTGTGGGAAATTCCTATGCCCTGGCTGCCGGTGGGAAGCATGACAGACATGGGGCTGCTCCTTTTCTTATTTTTATTTTTTAAAAACTTATTTATTTTTAATTGAAGGATAATTGCTTTACAATACTGTGTTGGTTTCTGCCGTATGTCAACATGAATCAGCCACAGGTATACATTTGTCTACTTTTCTTATTATTAACAGAAGATGCAAAACTCCTCTTGACCCCTTGGAGACAACACCAAACCATCCCTCCTGTTATTCCTCTTGTCCTTCCTGAGCTCCCTCCTCCCACGGGAGCAATTTGGTGGCAGGAGGGACAAAGGCCACTAGTCAGTGTGGCAAGGGCCCAGTCACAATCACAAGTCCTTTAAGGAGGCTTTCTGGCTAGTTAACCTAATGAGGGGTGCAGGCCCAAGTGAGGTCTGGGTTAAGGAAGGTGAAAAGTGGATGCATGCAGCCTGCTCTTGGTATCAAGGAAAACGATACTCAGAAGTGCTCCCACTGGGGTAAAACACTGGAGAAGGCTGCAGGAACCCTTAAGAGTTTTCTCTGAAACATTGTCTGCTTTAAAAAGCCTCATTCCGATTACCCGGTGGAAGCTTCAATAATAAAAATAAAACACCAGATAGCTGATTTGTCCTGTGTCAGAACAGAGTCATAAAGGGTTCATACCTGAGTTGCTTATGAAAAGTTAATAGTCACTTCTGGGGATGATACGTTTCTAATCTGAGCTGTTTCCTGTGTTAAAACCTAAGTCTGAAGGAAAATACATTTTGCTTGGAGTCTCAGAGGTTGGAAAGGAATCTTGAGAGAGGGCTGGGGAGCTGGATGTGGCACCTACCTTGGGAACTCCTCTGCACCTCACTTGGTTGGTTCCCAGACAGACTACAGACTCCAACACAAAGGGTGACACCAGACCCGTTTGCTCTCGGACTTTGGTGCTGGGGGGTACCCTGGCGTTTCCCTCCGGTCTGCCTTCCTGAGCCTTCCTATCCACAGCCCTTCCTTATAGGAGGGCCCTTGTAGCCAGTCCCGGGTTCTGGCACCCTCTGCTCGTACTGACACCTCAGCGGGATGGTGTGGTCACGGAGACTGCAGGCTGAGAAGGGCCCCAGGCTGAGGTGCCCACAGGTCCAGTGCGGGGTGGTGCTAGGTACCACCACCAGCTCAGGGCCCACGAGCTAACTGTGTGCTGGGAATCTGGACACACACCGCCCAGTTTAAGCCTCAGAAAAAAGCCCTGAAAACCATAAAGCAAAACAAAAGCCAGTCCCCACAGGATGAGAAAGTAGAGCCCCTGCACAATATATTCAGAGTCTGACCTCCACCTCCACTGCTATTGCCCCAGACGCGATGTCGTGGCCTCCACCGCTGCCCTCTGCGTCCTTCCTCCGTATCACAGCCCAGCGACGCACCTGTCTTACTCCCATTTAGTGTACTGTTTGCCACCTGTCTCCCTGACTAGCATGTGAGTGCCCTGGGGGAGGGCAGGGATACTGGTGCCCGCTGCTCGCTGCTGTGTCCCCAGTGCCTGGCAAAGGGCTGAGACAGGGTGGCCCTCAGTAAATACTCGTTGAGCAGATGTACAAGGCCCTGAGCTGGGCTATCTGCAGGGGCTTTCCTGATTTTGGTTCTTTGGGTTGGACAATGGACATGTCCAAGACGTGCCCTGACATCCCATGCCCCCAGATGTTGCCAGTCACATGGGGGTACAAATCAAGTGGCTGGTAGGGAGGCAGAGAGCCAATTTCAGGTCTTGTCTCCACCTCCCCACCCTGCCGCCTTCTCCACACTGCATTCTCAGACCTGGGCACGCTGGGAGGGCTCCACACATGGCAGCAGGCAGAGTCCCTGTAACCCCAGACTAGGCTCATGGCTTCTGTGAGCCTCTAACAGAGTTGCTTGGAGAAGGAAATGGCAACCCACTCCAGTGTTCTTGCCTGGAGAATCCCGTGGACAGAGGAGCCTGGTGGGCTGCTGTCCACAGAATTGCACAGAGATGGACATGACCGAAGCGATTTAGCATGCATGCATGCATTGGAGAAGGACACGGCAACCCACTCCAGTATTCTTGCCTGGAGAATCCCAGGGACGGAGGAGCCTGGTGGGCTGCCGTCTATGGGGTCGCACAGAGTTGGACACGACTGAAGCGACTTAGCAGCAGCAGCATCAGAATTGCTTAGCCTCTGCTTTTCCCTCAGTGTTCCTGGGAGCAGAAGTGTGGTCCCTCAGGTGTGGAGGGTGTGGGGCTGCTGGATGGGTGATGCACTATTTGGAACACCTAACTCATTAGCAGCCTGTGACTCAGGCTCCAGGGAAAACGTGATTCTGTACTTACAAAAAAAAAAAAAAAAAAAAGTCTCTGGGCTGAAACAATAGGCATCATATAATTACAGAAAAAAAGTGCATATTGTTTCTGGGACACGAATACTGGCTATAGAAATCAAATTTCCCTCATTGGATGTAAAGAAATTACTTTAAAAATTGATTTATAAGAAGTTACATAAAACTAAAGCTGCAATCCTTTCTCTCCTGAAGGTTCTCTGAGATGTGTCTGAATACTGCTATCAGTGCTTGATTGCATCTCTGTAATTGTCTTTTTATGATGGCTTTTTTTTTCTTTTGCTCTGATGCATAGAAATGTATTAGCAAAATCAAGGTTCCTTCCAGAAATAAACAGATGCTAGATTGGACCATTCTTTGTATTGGTGCACATCTATCTTTGGAAAAGAGATGATTTTACTTAAAGAAATGGTTTTTTGCCTTTTAAGAATCTATTTTCTAGGTATCTGCTCTTAATAAAGCAACCAATTAAACAAGACTTAAGTATTAAACAAAATTTAAGCAGAGGCAAGATGGGAGATGTTGTCACAGTGATACATGTGAGTCAGGTCGAAGTAACATGAACATGAGCCATCAGTGCTGACTATTTAGTGACTAAATGTTAAACACAAGGACTCCAGAATGATTTCAGAGGTGAGGTTAATGGTATTGTCAATGCTGGCCTTCCCTTGTGGCTCGGCTGGTAAAGAATCCGCCTGCAATGAAGGAGACCTGGGTTTGATCCCTGGGTTGGGAAGATCCCCTGGAGAAGGAAACAGCTACCCACTTTAGTATTCTGGCCTGGAGAATTCCATGGACTGTACATGGAGTCACAAAGAGTCGAACACCACTGAGCGACTTTCACTTTTCACTGTCAGTGCTACAAGTTTAAAACTCCATTTAGAGACATTTATTCCAAGCTTTTCTAACTCTGCCCTTCTTAGGAGCTTCCTTGGTTCTCTTCGGAGAGGATGGAGAAAGTAGAGGGTCTTTCCCTCCCGGCCAATTTGACTCTGTCCCCCTGAATCTCATGAACCCTAGCATCCCACCTGCACAAATGGACCCAAACACTGCAGCGCCTTGGTGATGGCGGGTCCTCAGAGATGTCTGCACTGCACATGTCCCCTGCAGACAGCACTACCTAACAGGTGAGCAAAACACCTAAACCACCCCTCTAGCTGGACCCCCAGACACACCCCTACCCTCACCCAACATGAGGAATTAGCTTGCCCCCATCGGAAGCCGGCAAGCAAGGGAAACTGTTGTTTATTTTTGCTCCCCTCTGCTGCAGCAGGGTCCCCAATAAGCCTTGCCTAAATTTCTTGTCTGGACCCTAGTAAATTTCTATTGACTGAGGGAATGCCAAGAACCCTGGTCGGTAACAAACTGAAGTTTCAGACTGTCTAGAATCTGCTGCCTTCATCTGGGAATCCTGCAACCCTCCCCCGGGAAGACTTATATCATGAGTCCCCAGGCCAAGAGGGCCTTCCCAGCTCCTCTAACCTGGATCACACTGTCAGCCAAGACGGCTGATCAGCATTCTTACTGTTTACGAAACATCCCGGAGAGGATTTGATTAAATCTCCTTCCATGGCTCATTTCAGGGACCAACAAGGCTTACAATCAGGAATTTTCACCTATTATGGTGTTTAAAACTTGTATACATCACTGGAAGGGCTATAAACTTGGTGCAACTTTTTTTTTTGTAGGGAGATTTGGCAATACCCATCAAAACAGAAAATATGTCCATCCTTGATGGAGTTACTCCACTTCTAAGAACTTAAACAACTACTTAGAGAAATGTGCAAAGAAGTATGTATAAAGGTGCTCACTGCAGTGTTGTTTGCAGATGGTAAAGCCTAAAAGCAGCCTGAACGTGAGCTCCCGGCATGGGGCTTGGAGTTTTGCATTTAGGGTCTAGAATCTGGATCAGAACCTTCCTGAGGAACCCTGTACCTTTGAGATAGGGCCAGAAGTGGTCACTAAGCACAGGTACAATGGAGAATGAGGGGTGACCCTAAGGAGGCCACTGAGAAAGCTAAGGCCAGATGAGGTACCTGGAAAGGCAGAGTCCCCCATGAGCTCTACAAGCTGTTGTACCATGGGCCAAGCTCTGTCTCTAGAAGAGCTTTGGCCACTCCTCCTGGTGGTTTGAGCTCATCCAAAGCTCAAAAGAACCGGATGTGCATCCGTAACCAGGGTTTATTTGACAGGAGCTGGAGAGAACTGGCCAAAGGCTTTGAATGCTTCAAGTAGAGTGTTTTCCAAGATCTTAAAACAAAATGTACCCAAGCGTTTAATGAGATTATTTTAATGCAGAACCTACACCACCGTCTAGCATGTTGCAAACAGCTCTCCATGCTAATCAAACGCCTCTCATCTTTTTACAATGGATTCATGACTGGTTCATATAAAGACAATAAAAATTAAATGAGTCATGAGCTCCTAAATCATTCTCTTTTGGTCTTTTTAATAACTCACTTCCAAAGAAGAGCTGGCTGAGAGCGTATGCTTCATTAGAGTTATTTGTTCATGGTTTTACACCATTTAGGCATGGGGAAAAAGTGAACCTTTTAACACATCCTTCAAACACTGCCACAAATACTTTCTTCTAATGGGTTTTGTTTTTCTGCTTTTATCACTGTACTCTGCTTGTCGACATTTGAAAGCCCCAAATAGGGAGATTTGGTGAAAGAAAAAAAACAACAAAAAAGAGTGGCTCTTTCAAGTCATTTGCAATATACTAGGGTTTGTTGTGAGCTTTTTTTTTTTTTTTAAGAAGAATACAATAGAAAAATGTTTCCTCTCCCTGAGAATATCTTGGTCAAACAACTCCATGTGCTGGTCTAAGAGCTTTCTGCCTTCTCTTTGCTGCAGCAGAAGCCAGCAGCTAATGAGACCTGGAGCACCAGACATACGGCTGCACCCAGAGTGGACACATCCACTGGGGCTCAGGTACTGCAGCCATTACTGCTAGAGCAGAAGGGAGGTCCAGCTGCCCCAGAGCGAGACCCTGGCAATGCTGGGTGCTAGATGCTATCGTCCGAAGAGCAAGGAAGCCATGAAGCTCTAAGTGGGCTGTGCAGGTTGGCTGCAGGCTCTGGTAAGTTCCTGAAATCCGAGCGACAGAATTCCACTTGCCTCATAGGGTTGTGATGAGGATTAAATGAGATGATGCTTCTGAATGGACTATCACGGAGACCAGCCCCCAAGACACAGCAGCGTCTTGGTACCGATGATAGAAATACTTGTGTTAACAGTAGCAAGGATTTGGGGATCAGCTAATTTCTGGGACTTTGGGGATGTCTTTTCCCTGCTTCTGCTCCCCTCATGGGCAGCCTCTGTCCCGGGGACATAAGGGACAGTGAGGAAGATAGTTACGTGGCGAGGGCAGGTGACATTGTTGGAGCAGGGGGTGCAGACTGGGTTTGGGGATGGTCCCTTCACTTCCTGAGTAGCTGCTGTGTGGTCTGGGCAGGGCGCTGAGGCCGGGATGGGCCCTGCTTCTACAGATAGTGGGGCAGCCTCCCCCCACCCTGAAGAACACCCAGTGTGCAGGCCCGGCTAGGTGAGGAGTGTATGGATCTGCTGCTGAGATGGGCCCCACCCCGGACTGAAGACTGGCTCTGAGCCCTTATGAGACAAGGAAGATAGAGGCTCTGTTGTCCAGTGAAAAAGGGAGCTTCCTGGCTCCTGTGCTGGACTCATATCCCACAGGGCTGTGTCTCCCAGGTGATTTCCTTATCACAGCACTACATGACCCCAGGGCCCAGAGAGCCCTCAAAGGGGGCCCGGTCGGTCCCCTTCCTGCTTCGGTACCTGTGGTGAGGGCATCTCACTGCCTCCTAAGGCAGAGTCCTTCCCTAGCAAAAGCTCCCCCGACAGGCTCTGGTTGTGGCCCCTGGGATGATGGGGTGCCCTTCTCCCACGTGGCCCTGTGCTATCTAAGCAGAGCAGGACAGAGGCTGGGCGGGCTGCCCACAGGTCCACGGGGCTGGGGGTGGTGCTGAGAGGTGCAGGGTCACCCTGGCACACCAGCGTAGGTGCCCTCCTGGCCAGCAGCCTGGCCCGAGACCAGGGCACCTTCTGAGCTGGAGCCGTGGCCCTGGGTCCTTGAGGGTTGAGGCGGGGGGGCGCAGGGCCAGGTCTGAAGCTGCCAGACCCACAGCTGCTCCTGTAGAGATCCCAGCAGTTGGCCGGGAAATAAACAAATTACAGGCCACCCTTTGTGAGCTTCGGAGACAGTGCACTTGTAGAAACTGTCATGCAAACAGAAGGAGGTATCATAATCCGGAGACCCACTGCCGGGAGGGGGCAGATTCCCACCCCAGTTCGGAGGTGCCTGTCTGGGGGGCCTTTGCACTCCTAGTTCCAGTGCTGCCTTCTGCTCGGGGCATTGTTTTCCTGGTTGCAGTTGAGTCAGGGCCCCTCATGGTCCGGGCTGCTGTGAGATTGAGATGTCTTGCTGGGGGGCAGGGCTCAGGCATCCTTGTGGGGGAACACCAGGTCCCTAGGACCAGCTACACTGTGCTGTGCTGCCCCCTCGAAGCCAGGGAGAGTGTCTTTACTCTATGCTGGCACTGGGCTTGTCACTCAGTAAGTGAATCAAGAGGAGGCTTCCTCACGTGTGCTGTCTGGAAAACCGTGTACACACTGGCGACTCCTGCCTGCTCCTGACAGCAACATCGCTCACTGGGGAATCTGAGGGGCTCCTCCTTGCGCAGCTCCAGGCTAAACGGGTACATTTACTTTCTGAGCAAATATTCTGATGCTTGGGGCCTCCTTGATGTTGGCAAGTCAGAAAAGTTTAATTACATGTGTCATTAGCATGGCATTCTGTAATAGCTCTGTGACCGAATTCATTAACGGAATTCTTAACAGATAAGACAAGACAAATTAATATTTTGTTGCCCATGAAAGCTTCTCATTAAGAGAGTAGTGAAAAATTGATTAATATTTTGTTGCCAATCAAGATGTCTCATACAAATGACAAAGAAAGGAGGCCCACACCTCTGTGTGCTCTCTAATCTCCCCGCCTTGGGTTTTGTAAGCTGATCAGCTTTCCCTGTCAGTGCAGCGTTTCGGAGCCAGTCGCTCATTACAAGGTCGGTGAGCATGTTGTGTTTCATCTCTGACTACGGCAGGATGGGGTAGGTGCTGAGATGCTGCAGGCTGGGGGGCTCTACAAACCCATTGGTCCCTGATCTTTGCTCTACCAGGGTAGCCCCCTGGACTGTTCTCCCGTGACCAGTCTTGCTTCAGGAATGCCCTGTGTATCCTGATGACCCAGCCCTGCCCTGATCCAGCCTAATTTCCTCCTACAGCTATTCCCCTCACCGTCCAGAACAGGGCTGTGCTTAATGAACCCCTGCTGTGTGCCAGTCACTGGGTGGGTGCCCCCTTGCCAACATGTTCAGCCTGAAAATGCCCTCTCAAGGAGGACAACCTCATCTCTGCTGCCCCTCAGGCTCAGAGCAGGTGTGTGGCTCACCCAGGGTGGCCCTGGACCCACTGGAGGTGCTGGTCAGTGTCTCCCTCTGGATGAATCAAGGCTGACCTGAATCAAGGTGACGACAGGCAGCAGGGACCATCCCAGAGTCACATCTGCCTGACGGGGGCCTCACCAGACTGCGCTGACTGCTGGTTGGGGACTCAGGCTGCAAGGGGTTGAGAGTGCTGTCTGGTGGGAGAAGTAGTAATAATAGAAATAATGAAAATGAGAGCATAATAGCATGAACATCATGTGCTAAGAACTTCATGTGTCTTTTAATCCTCATTATAGCCCTATGAAACAGGATCTATTATTCATCCTCTTTCCACAGAAGAGGAAATTGAGGCTTAAAGAAGTCAAATGCCATTTCCAAGGTCGCTAAGCCAGGAAGTGGTAGAGCTGAGACTTAAACCCAGGTCCCTTTGACCCTGGAGCCTGTGCCCTTCACGCATAAGGCTGTGCTGTCTCTCTCCTCTCTTGAAGGCAGGTATACATGTATGTGTGTGTGTGTGTGTGTGTGTGTGTGTGTGTGTGTGTGTTGTGTGCGTGTTTGCATGTATCAGGCCAGGACCCCTGTGGGGCTAGCACTGCCCTGCGCCCTCACTTGGGGGTTTCTCAGAAGCACAGGGCCCTGCTTGCTCCAGGGCTGCTCACTTGCCCAGAGGAGCAAGTGTTTCCTGGGAGGTAACGAGAGGCCATTAATCTCCAGTTGCACCACAATTACCCAAATTGCTAACCTCTCTGTGAAAAGTAGAAATGCAATTGAGTTGGTGCTGGAGGCATGTTCGAGGGAGGGGAAAGACACTCAAAGTAATTTAATTAACTGATGGCAAGTGCATTAAAAGGAGCTCTGCCTCTGCCTTTATTTCTAATGTCTTTAAATAGAGTATCAAGCAATGCACATGGACGTTCAGACACAGGTGGCCTGACCTAGTTCTGAATTAATCACCACTGGCCAATCATGGTTAAAAGCTGACAACCCACCTTGAGAGGTTCACACGCACAAACGTGCACCTCATCAACACACATAATACGCACATGCACACATACGTACACACCCTAGTCTTCACAAGCAGGACACTGCCTTCCCTTGCTAAGAGCTCAGACAAGCCCTGGGCATCTTAGGCTCAGAGGAAGAACTCTGCCCACTGAGCACCTGACCAGCAAGCAACCAGGCTTGTGCTGGCACTGACATTCAGAGGTGGGTGGATACTGTCCGTGCTCACTGTAGAGGGGAAACTGCAAGGAAACCGTCTTTCCTGGTATGACAAAGGTGGGGGAAGGGCACTTCTGCCCAGCCCTGGCCAGGGCTGGACTCAAGAGTGACCTCCCTCTTCCCATCTGCTTCCCCAACCATCTTCAGTGTGCATCAAAGGGACCCAGAGAGTAGCAGAGTCCCAGCTTTGTGATTTCTGTTACTCTCTCTTTCCACAAAGCAGTCTCAGAGCTGGATGAGATCTTTAAGGTCATGGGGTTTAGCTGCCTTCTTGTGGCTGGCAGCACTGTCTACCATGACCCTGAGCTTGTATGCCCCTAGGGATGGGGAGCTCACTATCTGATGTGATGGGTCACTCCAGTGTGGGGCAGGGCTGATGGCTGGAGTGGTGCTCCATCCAAGCAGTTCCGATTGGTCTCTTTTTGGGGTGCACCCTGGCCCTTTGTGCTAGTCCAACTCATGGGGTCACATGGCCCAGGCCAGTTCTCTCTGCCTCAGCACCTTAACCCCCACCTTACAGCTGCTAGTGTGAACTGACCACTGACTCCACAGGTCTTCCGTCTTGGGGCCAAGTGGCCCATTCTGGGTTGGCCTGTCCTGAGCCAAGGAGACCAGGGCTGCTTGTCTTCTGCCTGAAACTTGAATTCCTGTCACTGTAGCTCAAGACCTATAGACCATCCTGGCAGCACCCTGCATGGGTGACATTACTACATCATCTCACATGAACTC
>SJXQ01012990.1:53023-65233 GCA_006408695.1 Aepyceros melampus | reverse complement strand
GGAGGCACCACTAACATTGCTTTTCTAATAGATTAATTCACTGAGGATCCATTTGAGAAAATGTTCAGTCATAGAGGCAGAGTGGGGTGATGCTGGGACCCCAGTGCACACTGCCTGGGGCCCTCAGAGCCCAGGAGGCCCCTCATTGCTCACGTTGGGCTATGACGACACAGGAACTCTCCTTTTCCTTTCAACTCATCACATCCATACTCCTTGCCCAGCAAACAAGACCCCTGGGCAGGTCCCTCTGGTCTGATCTCGTTTTCTTTTACCTCGTCCCCTGCCCCAGCCTTCCAGTCAACCATCCCAGAGGCCACCTCTGCCCTCCATATGGGGTGCCCTCTCCCCAGTGTCCAGCTGTCTGTGCCCTTCCCAGCTTCAGGATACAGAGACTCCCCCGGGAGGGAAAGAGCATCTCCACCCACAAGCCAGATGCTTTCCCCTTCCTGGGAACCTCCTGCCCCACCCACCAGACCTCCCCCCAGTATTCACCTTTTTCTGGGCCTGGCTGGAAGTTTGCAGACACCATCCATCCATCCTATTCTCTGCACAAGTTGGGACTGATAACTCCAGACGCCAGGCTGGATGGCACCAACAGGGGATATGAAAAGAAAGCCCTCTGGCCCTGCAGGTCCCACAAGGCATCTCACACAGCTGGCCTCCCCAGGCGGTGGGCCGGAGCTCAGACAGAGCCTGGTGACTTACATTGATGTCTTCCAAATCCAGGAAGTTTAGGGCCAGTCCGTTGCGCTTCCAAACGATGGGTGGCCGCAGGTCTCCGTGGACGGCGCAGGTCAGCACCGTGCTCAGTCCCACGGTCACTGTGGCCACACTGACCCGCTCCTCGGGGGCGAGGCTGAGCTGCACCACCTCTGCAGGGAAAGGAGATGCTGTCAGCTGCAGGCCCATGGGGGTGAAGTCTCTACTCGAAAGCATGTGGCCAAGGGGATCTACTGCAGGTCAGGGGCCAGGGAACTTCAGGGATCAGGAGCATTATCCACAGTGGGCTGGCTAAATGGACAGATGGACACAACTCCTGGGAGAGGGGCCATGACTTATATCAAACACTCCAAGGGCTCTGTGAGTCACATCAGGTCAGGAAGCATAGTCAGCGCAGGGGAAGTATCAGGGCTGTGGATCTGTGAGCGGAGCCAGGGAGGTGGCCTGCTGGGGCCATGGGGCTGCCCCGCTGAAACCGGGGAGCCAGCTGCGCCGGCCCCGCCCTGCGCTCACCAGGCCCCGTGGAGTCCGGGCCTTGCCAAATGCAGTCAAGGTCTGCTGGCTGGGCCGACAGGTTTCTTGCCCACCTGGGGGCAAATGAAAGGTTGCACTGTCTGCAGTCTGGGGAGAGAGCGGGCTGACCTTTGAAGGTTTGCTGCTGCCTAAGGAGCCTGTGAACTTGGATTTGGGTTTCTGTTCAGCGACCATGCACGGCAGCCTTTAATTTTTTTGAAGTGTACTTTGGGCTGCACAAATGACGGTTCCTTGCCACTTCACACTTGATAACTGGCTTTAAGGCTGATTACTTGTCAGGCAAATGGGGAGGGTCTAAATTATCTCCCTTTCAGAATCACAGACCTTTCAGAATTCTCAGGGTTAATGAAAAAAATCAAACTCAGGCTACTCAAATGCCAAAATGGGATGAGGTTTGGAGTGGTGAGTTGCTAGCTTCGCTGACTGCATGGCCTCCCTACTGCCCTTCCCTCATATCTTCTTGGGCAGTTTGGGGAGGCAGTGTGGGTGGAGGGAGGTGGGCTGGCTCTGGGGGCCTGGGTTGACGCTGGGATGCCGGCAAAGGGTGCTAGGACCTGGGGGGCCCTGACAGGTGTGGAGCAAGGCCCAGAGTTGGGACCTGAGCTCTGCGACTTAGTGGCACACGTCTGAGCTGTGACCAGGCAGCAACCCTAGGCTCACACTCTCTTGCTAGTATGTGTGTGTCGGGGGGAGGGGGGCGGTGGAGAAGGGGAGCAAAATCCGTCACAGGTGCCACCGTCGCAGAGCAGGTGTGGTGAGAGCTGGTGCAGTAGAGACCAATCCAGTCCCGGGCAGCAAAGCCCTTCCCCCAGCTACAAACACTCATGGCCCCGCCCTGGGCCCACAAAGATGAACAAGATATACACTAGGTGCTTAATCAGTGCTCGTTGGATGGCTGAATGAAAAATGAAGGAAATAGAAATACAGAGGGAAAAAAAGGCAACAGGCCAGTGGAGAGGGGACAATCACACACAGGAAAAATGGGGCTCCTGGTGAAGGAGCCACATGAGGAAAAGATAAGCACCGAGTGATTGATGCAGCTGCAAACAGCATAATATTTTATAAACACCAAAGTGATGCATTTCAAGCTCCCTCTTAAATCATGTTCAACTTGCTGCCCTCCCACCTCTGAGTCATGAGGCTTATTGCTCAGGGCAGAGAAGGCACTAACCCCCCTGTAGCAGGACCCAGGTTTCAGAGATTCAGAGAGGCAGAGACTGGGAGAGGGATTTACTAATATTGTTTAGCTCCGTGCCCAAGTACAGAGGAGACCGTTCTCCCTCCTGGGATGAGCCTCAAGGCCCTATGGAAGTGGGAAGGGGCGTGGAAAGCCCCCTTGTCCCAGGGGAATAGGGAGGGACACAGCGAGAAGGGCAGAGAACTTGCCTGCTAGTATGCAGGTGAGGGGAACCAAGGAGGCTCGAAGAGGAGGCTGAAACCTCCCTGACCCGGCTGGCGCCCCTCCGCACCTAGAGTGACCACACGGACGCGGCAGGGAGCCAGGGTCTGCATTCATCTGCCAGAGCCCCCTTGATTCTGAGTGGTGTGGAGGGGCCCGATGGTTCATGGCTGGGCCATGGTGCGCTCTGTGCCTCTGTACTTGAGGACGGCATCGGACTCTCAGACCTGAGCCTGACTGTGCCAGCGGGGGCTTGGGAGGCAGAACCGTTGGGAAGCATGGGACTCTGGACTCCACTGGGCTGAGAGTGCCCAGGCCAGGAGCACAGCGGTGCTGATCCCTGCTGAGGGTGCCTGTGGCAGGGCGACCAGGGGCCCCTGCAGTGGGGACCAGAGGTGGCAGTGGACAGCCAGCCGTGTGCCCTCCTCTACACTCAGAAACACAAAGTTGTGTTTTAAACAGTTGTAGAAAAATGTCTGGAGGCGCCTCTAGCACAGGGCTGAAAATAAACAAACAAGTAAACGAACCCAAGTGGGAAGCCTGTGTGGCTCGCCATCCGCTGCTGGGACGGCTGCTTCCCACATTCTTCCTGAGCGTGCCCCCAAGCATTCGTATGTCTGAAGAAGTGCGATTTCACAGGAAAGACTCAGGCAAAATTAGAATGCGTGAATACTGACAAAACCATCACAATTCTGCTCCTGTCAGCTACACAAATATTAACCAAACAGCAAATATTTGGATCATTTAAAGTTTAATTAAATGAATGTTTTATTAGATTTAGTTCATGTCAATATTCCCTAGGTCCTTTAAAAATTCTAGAGAGATTTATGGCCAACGAACTGTTCCTCACTGCCGGTGTTTTACTGCTTAACACATGTTCCGCGGCAGTCCCCACTTCCCTGCTAAGTGACCTCCCAGGGTGATTCCCAGCAAGCGAAAAATGAGGCAGCCTCCCAGGTGGGGGCTCGAGTGAACCAGGCAGATGTGGGGCTGTGGCTCTGGATACCTGGCCCCCGGAGCTGCTGGAGATCCCCAGGCAGCCTTGGGCGGGTCCCTTCCCATCCCTGGTCCCCAGCTGAGTCATGAAGGGTTGGTTTAGGAGGGCTCTGGGAGCCTGGCCAACTTTTAGGCTCTGGACTCTGCATGCACGGTTCTGAGCAGACACCCCTATCATCCTTCTTTGTCCTGCCAGTGCCTGGTTGCTGCTTCCCCAGCATCATCTGCCTCTGTTCCCTGCTCACTTGCCATGATGGTACAAATGATGCCTCAAGGGGCAGCACGAACAGATGCCAAGCCCCCAGGGGTTCCCTCCTGATGTTCCCCGGGCCCTCCCTTCCTCTCCATACGGATCCTCGAGAACCTCCTGTGTGGTCACCGCCTCCCCAACCCCCATTTTGTCCCTGATGCCCCTGAGTGTCCTGGTCACCACTTGGAGGACAAGGTATATCATAGCTCTGCTCAGAAGCTACCAGCAGCTCCCCATCACCCCCAGATTCATCACGCATTGAGAACAGTCCCTGACCTGCCCCATAATTTCCCAGGTGACTCAATGGTACCTGCTGGTTCCCATCCCACTGTGGTTTGGGGCCTAAGTTTGTGCCTACTTGGCACCTTCTACTTGTCTGTTCTGAGACCCTTAGCCCCAGTCTCTAGGATGACCTCATGGGATGTTTCGGGGACCCTGCAGTCTTCACATAAGGGGAAACTTAGACAGACATTGGGTGAAGAAGATTGAAAGCTGTCCTGGTGAAACTGTCATGACTTTTTCAGGCTTAAGTAAGAGAAATTCTCTGAAATGCTCAGCACACTTAGGAAAAGAAAAAAGAAAGGGGTTGACCTTCATGCCTGTAATTGGGAAAGCTCAGGGGTGGAGGAGACTGCAAGCATCCAGGGCCCTTGACAACGGCACTCTCTGCAAGGCTGCAAGGAGTCCAGGGGTGGCCTCATGCTCACATTGTCCCTGTATGTGGGATCCTGGAGAAAGGGCCCAAATCTTTCCTAAGGGCCCTGCAAAAAAGCATGGACTGAACTCCGATTACTCAGACTCATCTCCTATGTTCTTTCACGAAGCAATCTCCCAGGCCAGGTGATGAAGTGCTCTGCAGTCACAGGACTGACTGACCCACAGCGCTGGACCATGTGACTACTTCTGGACCAGGTGCTGGGTGGTTAGAGGTGGGGTCAAATGTCATGCCAAACAGGGTGTATTGGGCAGATCAATACCCTGTGGCTACTGAAGACACACAGAGAGGTCCTCTTTGGTTCCCTCCGTCCCTTCACAGCCCCATCTGGAAGCCTAGGCATGGTGAAAGATGATAATGGGAAGATGGGTGGAGCTGTGTTGTGAAGACAATGAGAGTCATAGAAGGAAATGTGATCTCAGTTATTGCACCTACCCCCAGCTGCTGAGGGGCACTAGCGGTAAGGAAACCATCTGCCAATGTTGGAGATGTAAGAGAGGTGGATTTGATCTATGGGTTAGGAAGATCCCCTGGAGGAGGGCATGGCAACCAACTCTAGTATTCTTGCCTGGAGAATCCCATGGACTGAGGAGCCTGGCTGGCTATAGTCCATAGGGTAGCAAAGAGTCAGACATGATTAAAGTGACTTAGCATGCATGCATGACCACATGCCTGCTCACTACAGAGTAATAGCAGAGGGCTTTGTGGTGGTGGTGTGGACCAGCTGAGGGGACCCCACAATCCCCTTAAGTTTCCCATTGTGATGGGGACTGGAGGAGGGTCAAGAAGCCTGGGATTTGTGGAGATGGCCTTCAAATGTGTTCAGTGAACACACTGACTGAAATACTCTGGGCTGAAGCTCACCACTGCCCGGGCATGCCTGTAGATGAGGGGACTCAGATGTGCCTGGACCTGAACTCTGCTCCGGTGGGGTCAAGAGTCATTGGAGAGGGAGGTGGAGAAGCCACACTGCAGCCCTCCAGGGAGCAGCCTGTGGAAGGGCCAGCAAGGGTTCCTTCCAACTCTTGACTGAGGCTTTGCTGCTCCTGTGGCGCTGACCATCTGTGGTTCCAGGGCCACTCTGTGGGAAGTGACCATAGGTTTCTGGGGCACTGAGCAACAAGACCTGCCTTGTGCTCAGAGTATGTTGGGGGTGGTGACAGAGGGCTGGGCTGGGGGCTCCCATCAGGTCCGGGGTGAGAAGACATCTGTAGAAAGAGTCTAGGGTCTCTAGAAAGAGAGGGCTGGACTGGGGAGCTTGCCCAGCACTGTTGGCAGAGGTGCCCACAGAGAGATGACGTCCTTGCTGTAAGAGCCACACTGGAAGGCTGCCAGGTGGTAGGCAATTGGAGGAGGGCAAGGGAGATGGGGGTTCCTCACGGTTTGGGACATCTGTCTCCCTATAGGCTAAGCCTTCGGACATTAGTCAGCTTCCCCTTATTCCTCATGGGAAGAGGCGGCTCAGTAGCATTGCCATGACTACCTGTGTTGCTCAGCACAAGAGAGACCTTCCTGCTTCACTTGAGGCAGGAGACAGATGGGGCCCAGGCTGAGCAGCTGGAACCTGTCCCCTGTGGACAGATGCTCCATGATGAAGATGATGGCAGGAGTGAGGAGGAGCTGAATCCTGCTCGGATGAAAGAGACATCACAGGTTTCTCATTGAAGTCAATGAGCTCTCCTAAACTACACATGCAGAGAAAGGTTCCTCAGAGGTCAGAGAAGGAAGGGGGCTCCAGATCATAATATGTTCCGTCAATTTCCCAGAAGCCCTTCCCCCGGAATCCATTCTGGCTGAGATGTGTATGCACATGGTTGGCGGTGCTGAATCAGACCAAATGTGGACTTAGAGCCAGGCAAAGCAAGATGATTGGCCAGGGGAAACTGGAAGACCTGCCCCGTATAAGTGATTTAAACTACCCCAAAGGCATGATTCTTTCTCTGAGCCCACTTGTGTATAGCCACACTTACTTTTTTCCTCCTAATAAATGCTTTACTTGTTTCACTTGTTTCCACCTCTTAATAATTCCTTTCTCCAAAGCAGAACTTGTCACTGGCCACTGTCTCTGGTGGTCTAGTGACTAGGATTTGACACTCTCACTGTCTCAGCCTGGCTTCAATCTCTGGACTGGGAACTGAGATTCCGCTTCAAGCTGACGCAGGCTGAGACACCCGAGATCACACTCAGCAGGGTGTGTGGTGGTGGGGGTCCCCTCAGGGTTGTCTGACCCTCTGGTAACTAGCACAGTGCCTGCCACACAGGCAGGCTTCAGGTGCAGTCCAGGGAGACGCGTCCCTGGCTCTCAAGGCCCTTCAAGCCAGAGTGGCAACGCCCTTGGTTCTCCAGACACAGCCCTCACTTCCCTCCCCGTGCATATGCCCTCGGCGCTCCTTGGAGCTTGGAGAGACGGGGCGGCTCGGGGGATTAATGGGCCCACCACAAGCAAGCAAACAAGCACCCTTCCTAGAAGCAGGAGGCCATAAAATTGAGTTGCGGGAGAATTGGGTTTTAGTTCCTATTACAGCTTTCCCTTAATCTCAGGCACTATTTCTCACACTGACTTGAACTCGATGAGACACTCATAAACCCATCAGCACCCTCTCAAGCAGGCTTCTGTTGCTTCACAGCAATAGAAATTAAATTTCTCAAATTCCTGTCAAGTTGGCGTTAGTTTTCTTATGCTAGAAATGCACTAATGGAACACATTCCTACCTGGACATTTGCCATTTTTCAAATGATGCTCTTGGTGGAAAGACTCTGTCCGAAGCTCAGTCTACCGGCTCCCACATCCCTGTGTGGACTGAGCTTGGCTCCGGGCAAACCTGGGCTCGGGGGCTGGCTGGGAACCAGGGAGGCCTGGAGAGAGACCCCAGACCAGGTGCTCAGAGACCTACCAGAGGTGGCCTCTTTTTACACTTCACTTCCAACAAGAAATGTGCTTCTCCCGTGCCCTGGGGGAACACCCTCCCCACCAGTGGCCTGGGAGTTGCCAAAGCAGGTGCAGCCCCATGTGACAGTCTCTACTGCTGCTACTAAGTCACTTCAGTCGTGTTCGACTCTGTGTGACCCCATAGATGGCAGCACACCAGGCTCCCCCGTCCCTGGGATTCTCCAGGTAAGAACACGGGAGTGGGTTGCCATTTCCTTCTCCAATGCATGAAAGTGAAAAGTGAAAAGTGAAGTCGTTCAGTTGCGTCCGACACTTCACGACCCCATGGACTGCAGCCTACCAGGCTCCTCCATCCATGGGATTTTCCAGGCAAGAGTACTGGAGTGGGGTGTCATTGCCTTCTCCGGACAGTCTCTACTAATCTGGGCTTACTCCTGTGACCAGGGCCATGCTATGAGATGGTGAGTGGGATAGAAACCAGGGTAGAGTGTGTGTTGCCTAAGGCCATCTGACCAAGCAGGGGATAGGCAATGTCTAACTGCTTGGACCTGATAGCTTCCTCTGGCATTTACAGGGCAGGTCTGCTGTGGGGAGGTGATGGGGTTGCTTTGTGACTCCCTGGCCCCCTCCACCAGAACCTGTCTTTCTGGGTTCCCTTCAAACGTCTACTGAAAGTCTACGGGTGGGAGGCTGGGAACACATGGTCTTTCATTTCAACCTGCATGTTTTGAGCACTGGGGCATATCCAGCCTGGGCAGGAGGCCTAGACCAGCTAGACTTGCACTCCTTCAAAATTTCCCATTTCTTTATGCATAATAAGATTCCATTTTTGTGTCACTGTTGGATTCCCTCTGGCATGCTTCATTTGGGGGAGGGTAATAAATTTACTAGTTAATTACCTCCAGATCTGGGGGATAATTTACTTTCTCAATTGACTTATGTTGTTTGGGGTTTCTTCAAGCATTTTTGCAGTTTAGTTATTAAGTTCTGCTCTCTGATATAAACAGATACCTTTACAAGCTGCATGAAGACAGACCATATCTTTTTATTTCCTTTGTATCCCAGCACCTAGCACAGTTCCTAGCACATAAAAGGGCTTAATAAGTAACGTTAAGCAAGTAAACAGTTAGGGTGGTGTTCATTCAACAATTATATATGGAGCACTTCCTATGTACTAGGATACAGTGGGAATATACCAGAAAGCCGATCATGCCTAGAGCCTGCTAACCTGGGACTCCTGGCTAAGCAGGGAGAGAAGTGTCACCTGGAGGGACAGCACACCCCTGAGCCTGTCCACAGACCCTGGTGCACAGCCCTGGTTCTTGCAGAGCCTGATCAACTTGGTGGAGCTCCCCATGTGCCCAGTGGTGGGTCCTGCAGGGGTGGATGTGGAAGGCTAACTCATGTCTTGCTCCCAAGGAGCCCAGGTCTGGCATAGCCTTCTTTTTGTTTGCAAGGCAGGGGGTACCCATGCAGGAACCAGGTCACCTGGGCATTCTCCAAACTCTAGGATTGTTTTGCCTCTTCTGGCTGATGAACCCTTTCAAATTTGGGAAAACTAAACCTAAAGGTAACTACTGTGGGCAGGTGAGGAGAGGTAAGAGCTGAGCTCAGCATCCAAAGGCTGTGATGCAACTGTCCAGGGTGCTCTGGGTGCCATGGGTATGGCAGGCAGCACAGGCATCAGTGGAAGAACAGGGTGGATGCTCAGGTGAAAAGCCCAGAGCCTCCTGGTCAGCAGGCTAGGTGGTACCTCCCTGGTTGGTCTCTGTGCCTGGGGGAGCCTCAGTCAGGCCAGCCAGTCTATGTATTTCCCACTCCCTGCCGAGTCTGCTCCCAAAGGGATGGGAGCACCTCTGCTCAAGATATTTGCAGAAGGAAAGTATTTTAACCCAGAGTTGTTTTTTGGTGACTGTAGGGAAAAGACTGTATTATCCTGTGCAATTATATACTAGCTACTCAGAATTTGCAAAAATTCACACAGATGTCAAAGACTGGATCTAGAATCTCGTGGATAAGTTGTTGGTGGAGATGAGCAGGCAACTTTTATCTGACTAGCATGAGGGTGCCATGCTGTGTGTTCCCAGATGCTAATTCATTTTCCAGTTCCTGAGCACTCGTTAAGACTATTCCCCAGCCCCTCTTGGATCCAGGATGTAGATATACGACAGGTTCTGACCAAAAGAATATGAATATGTCTGGCTACACAAGCACTCATTGTGATGGTTAATTTTATGGATCAATCTGACTGGGCCAGGGGGTGCACAGAGAGTTGGTCAAACATTATTCTGGTGTATCTATGAGACTGTTTCTGGATGAGATGAACATTTGAATCAGTAGATTGAGTAAAGCAGATGGCCTTCCTTCGTGTCCATGGGCCTCATCCAGTCAACTGAAGACCTGAATAAGCCAAAAAGTCTGAGTAAGAGAAAGAGTTCTTTTCTTGACTGTCTTCAAGAGGGGACACAGGTCTTTTCTCCCCTTCAGTGAGTGCACACTCAGTTGCTTCAGTCATGTCCAACTCTTTGTGACCCCATGGACGGTAGCCCGCCAGGCTCCTCTGTCCATGGGATTTTTGAGGCAAGAATACTGGAGTGGTTACCATTTCTTCTTCCAGGGGATCTTCCCAACCCAAGGATCGAACCTATGTCTCCTGCACTGCGACAGATTCTTTACCACTGAGCCACCAGGGAAGCCCTTATTTAATAATCTCTTCCTGAGTCTTGAGGTTGCTAGCTTTCAGACTGAAACTTACAACATTGGCTATCCTGGGGCTTGTGCTTACTGACTGCAGATCTTGGGACTTCTCAGCCTCTAAAATCATGTGAGCCAATTCCTTATAATAGATCTCTCTTTCTCTCCATCCACCCATTCATCCATCTATCCATCCATCCATCTGTCCATCCTGTTGGTTCTGGTACTCTGGAGAACATGAAGTTACCATCCACGCTTGCTTGTTCCTTCCATGGAGACTGTATGGCCAGGTGTTTTGTGAGAACAAAGAACATAGCCTCCTGGTTGCTGCTGGAGGAGAGATGCATAACCCTATCAGACTTGATAAAGGTGAGAAGTCAGTCTTTACTGCACTATGCCACTGAGATTTTATGGTTTCTATAGCATTTGGTGTTGATTATCTAATATACCATCCCCTACCCCAAGAGGAAGAAATATAAGTTAATTTACTTCCATGGAAGAAACTGTAATGAGATGAGGAAGGGACCTTTGGGAGGGCAAGGCATTTGGGTCAGGAAGCCTCTGCTAATTCTCTGACAAGAGGAGATCTAACTTCTGTTTCAATCCCCAGGACATCTGTCCAGGGATCTCATTCTCTCATCCCATAGCTGTTTCCACTGCTTTCACTATTACAGTCCAAACTTTGTGCCCAAGGGAGGCAGCATCTAAGGGCAGGATGGGAGAGAATGTGTAAATAAGTTACACAATATAACATGCTCTGTGGGTGGAAGGAACAAGATGCTGAGAGACAGCAAAGCAGGGGAACCCTATCAAGACCCAAGTGGAGACATTCAGGATCAAGACGGTGGAGTAGTAGGATGTGAAGCTCATCTTCTCCCACAAACAGCAAAAATAGGTCTACATGAGGAACGATTCTCACAGAATTTCTACTGTAAGCTGGCAGAAGACCTCAGACTGCTGAAAGGGCAAGAAAATCTTCATGTGACTGGGGGGAAAAAAAAAAAAAAAAAGGGAATTGGGATGAGACCTGTGCCCCTGGGAGGGAGCCGTGAAACAGAAAATGTTCCTATACCCTGGTAAGCCCCCTCATGGGAGGGGAGATCAGCTGGGACAGAAAGGGAGCTTCAGAGCCTCAGAGGAAAATGCAGCAGCCAGAACAGAGGGAGAAATACACAGACGGTCAGTGCTGCTGTCCTGCACTCCCCAGCCTGTGATGTGCAACCATAGCTCTAAACAGTCTTCTTGGAGGCTGGAACTAGAGCTTTGGAGATGAAGCAGAGCGAGGACTGGGATTGGCTGTGTGGAAACAGTTTAGGGAGGCTGGAATCCTGTGTGACTGCAACTGAGGGTGTAGGAAGAGGAAACAGAGGTTGCCTTAGTGGCCAGTTGCCATTGTTTCGGGGATGCATCAGGGGAGGGGAAGGACCTGGACTGTAGCCTTTTCCCTTTGCACATGCTCACAGATGGCAGGACACTGCCTGCACAGTCCCCAGGGGTGGTTGTGAGCCACTGCTGCTGCCTACTGATCATGAATGGTTGTGAGCTTCTGCCTCTGTCCTTGCAGACTCCAGGAGTGCAGGAGATACCTCTGCTCCCATCATGTACTCTGGGAGCATGCCTGAGCTGCCACTGCCCCTGAGAACCCCAGGACTAGGAAGCAGCTGCTGCATTTGCACATCTCCTGTCAAGCGGATAATGACCAGCACACACTGAGGAAAGTAGCTACAGGCATCAATACTAAAAACAGGCCTCACACCACATATATTAAACCCATACAAGCTACACATATAAATAGCCCTCTAAGACCAAGTAGATAACTGTTTCTCCTAAACTCACAGAGTAAGAGAAATACAAGTAAAATGAAGACACAGAAGAACTCTTAGTTAAAAGACCAAGAGCATTCCCCTAAAGAACAATGAAACAGATCTCATCAGTCTAACAAACACCAATTTCAAAAAGGAGATAATGAAAATATTAAAGGAATTAAGAAAGGCCTTAAATTTAAAGTTCTT